>JASAMX010015450.1:0-12214 GCA_030248175.1 Microlaimidae sp. YZB2_3
AAAAGCTGCCCCCCGTTTTAAAATTGCCCCCCCCGTTTAAACCCGGGGGGGGGGGCAGTGCACAAGTCTGATATACTACTATATACTAACCTTCAAATAATCGATCATGGCTTTTATAGTCGGAAAATCATCAACGGCAATAAAAGAATTCGGCGGAACGCTGTCGTGCGATTCGTAAATCGATCGTTTTAGAACGATTGGAATAATTTTGCGATGCGATTTAAATTTTTCTGTCACATAATCCTAAAACAAACAATTTCCCAATACACAACATTTAAAACTAACGCATTTAATAAAGATCTAATAAAGTCTAATCATAGGTGTTTTTGGTCGGGTCCGCAAGGGGTGGGTTCACCTCCGGGAAAAGGCCAACATTTTTTAGGGGGGGGGGGTTCAGTCAGGGGGGGCGGGGACCCCCTGGGGTGTTAGATGGGGGAGACCCCCGGTGTGAAAATTCAAATTTAGGGGGGGGGGTCAGGGGGGCCCAATTTTTTAACAAAATTTTTTTAACTCAATAATTTAGGTGTTTTTAGGTCTAATATTGAATTTTATGTATTAAAACCATACATGGGCACGGGGGGGGGGGTTGGGGGGGTTAACCCCCCCCCCAAATTCTGAGAAGGGGGGTTTAACCCCCCCCCCACTCAGAAGTGGGGGGGAGAAAAAGTTAACCCCCCCCCCAATTTTGGAAAAATGAAGAAAAAAATGTCTTTAAAATGACTTCTAACTGCCTCCAAACTTAAGTTTTGACGTCAAAATGAATGTTTTAAGCAGTAAAAAGCTCAAAAATGCAATAAAAAGGGCTTTTTGACCTAAAATTAGCGTTTTTTACCTATTTTTTCTTCAAAATCGAAAAACGATATGGGTAAAATGCACTCCAGAAAAAAAACGATATGGGTATTTTGCGTTTCTCGGATTTTAACCCCCTCCCCCCTAATTTGGGGTTTAACCCCCCCCACTTCGTACCAACTTGCCCATGTATGACTAAAACCGCCTATTTAGGCCTAAAAGTGTATTTAAACACTTTTTTAACTAAAAAACCGTGTTTTTGACAGTAAATAAAATATACTTCCAAATCGGTCCGGAGAGGGGGGGGGTCAGCCTCGCTAGGGGGTCAGGCCGGACCGCTCTCGAGCTTTGGGGTGGGGAGAGGGGGGCCCCTGGATTTTTTTCTAGGGGGGAGGGGTTCCAAAATTTTGGCTCTAGGGCAAAATTTCTAGAGGGCATGGACCCCTCTGTCCCCCCCAAAACACCTTTGGGTCTAATAATCTACACAATAAAGGTCTAATAGACATTATATACGCATTAAGCGGGGGTCCACAGTACTGATGTTCCTACCCTCCAATATCATTTTTCAAACTTTTTCAAATAATCTTTGGCAATGGTTTTCAAATATTCAAAATATTAGGACGGAAACAATGCGGAGCTCTGGCTCCGGGGGTTTCTCCCAAGACTTCTTTAACTCCTTTATTGGCGACAAAACTCGCAATTTACGTTGCTATATCTATCTCACTAACGGAGTGAAGGATTTGTACGGATGAGATATATATCATATAGCTCAAACTCTTTCTTGGCTATCTGCTTAAATCGTACAAAAAATTGTTTATTATGACGTCATCACTACTGGTGATACAGTAAAAACCTGGTTCCAAAAAATTATATAAAACTTTTTTATTAGCAAGAGAAACAAAAATGTCGTTTAGTATTCAGTTAGCGCAAGATTTTACGGGTATTTCCTCAAAAATATACGCGAAATTCGTTCATAATTTTTTAATGACGTGTTTTTGGCGAATTTTGAAGATTTTGTTTACAGGTCGCGATTATCTTTAAAATACTTGGCTGGCATTCTCCACACACACTCTCTACTTGCGCACTCTACCAAAAAATCCATATTACCCCATCAGATGGTTTTTCCTAACTGGGGTAGTAAATGTGCCGGTGTCGTGTGATATTTTCGCCCCCTTATTTATCGCCGATCGGCGACTTCCTCAGTGTGATGCCATGATATTTTCGCCCATGGCGATTCTGTCATAGATTTGAGCCATTATATTCTCGCTCCCCCGGGCGATTTCCTCATAGGCTGAGCCATGATATTTTCGCCCCCTCATTATATTTTCGTCCCCCCTGTAATTTTTATTTTATTAATGAGTGTTTCTTAAGTTTATGATGTGTTTTTTGTAACAAAGTTCTTTTTTTTGCATTTAAATGTATTTTTTATATATTTTTTTCAAAATAATTTACTTTTCGTCCGTAAACCAATATTTAATGCAAAAATTTCTGCACCATTATTTCATGTTTTTTCTCAAAACAATTTAATCATTTAGAATGAAAATTATCAAAGACGCAATGGATTTTATAGTTTTATTATAAAGCGTGAAAATATTACAGAATGAATAAGGCTTTTATTTTTTAAAACATTACATTTTATTCCGTGTTTTTTTAATAAATTTTGTTGGGCGACTCAGTCACGTACGTTAAATCGTTAATCAAATTTAATTTAGCTCTACTTTAGTTTTAACAAAAATTTGTAACATAAATATAAAAGAAAAATATGTGACTTAATATAATGATATTTATTTGAGCTCTGAGCTCCGTAGAAGAGCCTCTTTTGGAACTCATATCTTTCAAAACCAGAAAAAATAGTCTTAAAAATGCGAATAGAATAACTAAGAAGATATTTCAAGCTTACTAAATTTAGATTACCTCAAAAGGTGAATTTCGAACAAGTTTTGATGTCTTCAAATAACAGTTTAAAAATAATTGTATCTAAATTAGCTAAAAAATTCTCACTACCTTATTCTGAGTTTGATAACTTTAAAATTCGGGCTAATGTTATTCTTAACAATCGCATTAAATTTTTTACATCAAAAACTCATTTTGTCACATATAATTATAATTTTCTATCTGAAAAAGAAATCAAAAAAAAAATTGTTATAAAATACATAAAAAATTTGTTATTTTACCTGTAGACAAATCTAATAATAATTTCTCAATTGTATGCAAAAAATTTTATCTTCTAACAATGTCAAATGAGTTAGAAATACAATTCATTAACAAGAAATGAAATTTACTGGTAATGCTGTTTATAATCCCGTTTTCGATCTTACTACTCAACAAAGTATTGACCAACATAATAAAATCTCCACTGATTTTGGTACTAATCTCAGTCCTGAAAACCAAGTTTTACCTACAATTTTTGCTATTCCTAAGTTGCACAAAAATCCTCATAAATTTCGATTTATTGCCGGAGCACATAAAGCTAGTTGAAAACCAGCGTCAGTACTTTAAAAAAAAGTTTTAACGTTCTTTAAGGATCATTTTCATAATTATTGTAATTCTCTTATGGATGAAATTGGTGTGGTAAATTGGTCTATTGATAATAGTTTGCAGGTGATTAATAATATTCAAAATATTGATAAACTTAATGATATTGTTACTGCAGATTTTAGTACATTATACACTAATTTACCGCATTCTATTATTATTAACTAGCCTTGAAAAATGCTCTAAGAATAGAGCAGGAAAGAGGGGCGATTTTTCCCCGGGCGTATGTTTAGACAGAAAAGATGTGGACTAGTCTGAGATGGACATTATGTGGACTATAGAAAATTTGCATTTGGTTTGGCCAGCTGCTCACTAAATAAAAATTTCCACTATATGATAATAATTTGTTTATACATTGATCTAATCACACAGCACTGTTGCATTTTTTTTAGTTTGATGAAATGTCAATTGAAAAAATTATACTCACAGCAATCTTTGACAAGCACGAAATCGCCACTTTTTCAATTTGAAGGTTATATTTGTATGTGTAAAAACAACTATAGATTGGAAAAAGTGACGATTTCGCGCTTGTCAAAGATTGGTGTGAGTATAATTTTTTCAATTGACATTTCATCAAACTAAAAAAAATGCAACAGTGCTGTGTGATTAGATCAATGTATAAACAAATCATTATTATATAGTAGAAATTTTTATTTAGTGAGCAGCTGGCCAAACCAAATGCAAATTTTCTATAGTCCACATAATATCCATCTCAGACTAGTCCACATCTTTTCTGTCTAAACATACGCCAGGGGAAAAATCGCCCCTCTTTCCTGCTCTATTCTTAGAGCATTTTTCAAGGCTAGTCTACCACTTTTTTGAATTAAATTAAAAAATAGCCTAATAAACTATAGTTTTAGCTGCGCAATGACATTATGTTTATAATCATTCCGTTGCCGAGATCTACTTTTTTAAATAAAAAATAATAATAAGAAGATGATGAATTTAAATTACAAAATTTACCCACGTTGTTTAATTATAGTTAGGGCGGTGCAGTGGCGCTCCAGACAAAGTTTACCTACGTTGTCTAAATATAGTTGGCGCGATGCCGTACGCCCATGATTGCGATTATAATTCTAAAGTAAAAATAATAATAATAAGAAGATGATGAACATGAATTACAAAATTTACTCTAAGTATAGTTGGCGCGGTGCGGTGGGTTAAATTGCAGTGTGGCACCCCCGCACCACCGATGATTACCTACCGGCGCGTGGCGCTCTCGCGCCACCGACGCTTATTATTATTTTTTAATAAATAAAATCTTGAGTTAAATTTGTCATCAGTAATGCAAGAATTAAAAAAAGTACTCTGTTGTTTTCGCCAATTTCCGCGCGGTTGAAGCAGATGGCGCTGGGAACTGGTTCGTTTCTGCCACCAATTAAAACCCGTCTGCTTTTTTTGTGCGGTTTTTATGAGGGGATGTTGGTTGTCTGCTTTGTACAATCCTCATTGTTGCCAAAAGGCTGTTATTGTGCGGTTGGGAGTTTTTATTTGTCGATTTTTCAAATTTTTTATTTTGATCAATAAATCGATAACAAGGACCTAAATCAAAAAAGTGCTTCCTAAGAAAGTTGCGTAATTCCTTCTTCTTTCTTATGAGCCAATGTTTATTCTTGATGAATCAGTAACGAATGAGGAATATCGCTTTTAGGGATGGAGCGTTGGAATAATAATAATAATAATAATAATAATAATAATAATAATAATAATAAGAAGAAGAAGGTTCTGAATTTCAAAATTTACCCACGTTCTCTAATAATGGTTGGCGCGGCGCCACGGGGATAGATCGCCCCGTGGCGCTCCCGCGCCACCCATGAAAATATATGTTTTTTATGATTGACGTACTTTTTAAAAACTCATGCAAAGACTATCTAACAGTGTCATATCAACAATGTTTCTATACAGATAACAAATTTAATACCAATAGAATATTAACATTTAATAAAGATGAAATTAAAAACTTGTTTTTGTTTGTTTTAAATAATACATTCGTAAACTTTGCTGGAATAAATTTTAAACAAGTATCAGGTATACCCATGGGTGGTAATGCATCACCTTAAATGGCAGATTAAACTTTATCATTTATGGAATTTTCTTATCTTAAACAAAATCCTATTGACAGAAGAAATCTAAAAAATACTGTTAGATATGTTGATGATATTGCTGCTTTTAATAATAAAAATTTTTCACACATTATTTGCAAAAAAATTTATCCGAATTCACTTCCACTCTCTGAAACAAACCTAACTACTACTAAAGCTCAGTATCTAGATCTTAAAATTCAAAATTTAAATAATAAAATTCGTATTTCAGTCTATAATAAAACCGACGAATTTAATTTTCATGTAATTCGCTACGTTAATAAACAAAGCAAGTTTCTAAAGAATTGGGTTACAATACGTTTTACTCTCAATTAATAAGAATAGCCAGAATTTGCACACATACCACTCATTATGTAAATTCCCTTAAAAACCTTTGCAAAATTTTTCAAATCTTACATACAATGAAAATGAACTTAAAAATCAAATAGATAAATATTTTCGTAATTATAGACCTCTTAATACAAAATTTAACGTCATACACAAAAAAGATTACAATGGCTTAATTTCCAAGATATTTACAAAAAAATTTTCCGGTGTACCATAAGGTATACCGGTTGCTTGGGTTTTTGTTAAGGAATGGTGTCAACTATTCTTATACTTCTTTTCCGGAATTTACTCCGGTTGCTTTGGCACATTGTATTAAGCATGCAAACTTTAGGTTCTTATATGTCTATATTTTGTTAATTAGTAATGTTTAGATTTATTGTTATGCTACTTATTATTTTGATTGTTATATAAGGTTAATAATTTTTTATTTAATTTTTATTTTTAATTAAAAACTAATTAATCATAAACTCACATTAAACTATGTGGTGTTTTTACACTATAAATTCTAACATAAGTTATCATCTTAATCTTTAGGTTATTAAAATTTTTTTTTTGGAATGCCATTAGGCATACCGGTTGCTTGAGTTTTAGTATAGGGAATAGCCTAGGCTATTTCCTGTACGTCTTTCCGGAAGTTATTCCGGTTGCTTTGGCACATTTTATTGCGCGTGTATAGCTGATGTTTCATTTATCAGTTTTAAATTTATTAATATTTTAATACTTTTTCTCATTTTCATAATAAACTTTTTGTTTTGATCGATTTTTATGTTTTGTCTTTTTACCAATATTTTGTCAATATATCAGGAATTTTTTTAACTTGTTTCCATTAACACACTATGGCGCAGTGGATTGATTCTTCGCTTTTAGTACAGTTGAACCTAGGTTCGACTCCTGGTAAGGATAAAATTGTTTTGTTTTTTTTTTAATATATTTGTCTCAATGCACCCTTATTGATTTATCAGTCACAATTCAAAAACATGGGCAGAGTAATTTTGTCTTATTTTACGTTTACAAATATTCTCGGTTATTTAGTCAGATAAATAATAACATAACACATTGCATGACTGAGTTTAAAATTTATTGGGACTTCCTGACTTGCCATATTGAATATCACCATATAATGTACACCGTATGTACTTAAGATTTGTGTGGTGTCAAAAAAATCTAATAAAATTTTTTTGTCATAATTAAAATTTTTTTATTAATTTGTTTTTTTTGAAAAAAATGGAAAATTCAAATACAAACTCCGGAAAAAAACGCTCGAAAGCGTTGATACAGAGGTATTTTTGTTTTATATTTTTTGAAAATTTATATTTATTATGTTTTAAATTAAAATTTTTTTAATAAGTTTAAATAAAATTAATCCTTTTATAAATAATTGTTTTAGCTAAAAATTTATTAGCAAAAATTAATTACAATTTAAACATGTTAATTAAACCTAACAAAACATTTTTAAAAATTTATGCTTTTTAAAAATTTTTTTAAATTAAAAAAAAATTAGTATTCTCTATAATACTTATTAAACCTAATTTTCCCATATTCATAAATTTGATTATAGTTAACAATGTATGCATGCTTGTAACCAAAAATGTGCTAAGCTTATATACTTTTTTATATATATGTTTAAAAGTTAATATTACAATATGCATTTTTTATTTATTTGTTATTAATAAAAAATCGTTAAGGTAATTTTTTTATATAGTTACATTTTTGGGTTGCAATGGCTTCGTTGACGAAGTGCAACTTCATTACTTATCTTGTCCATACGCGTCCGGAGAAGCACAGAAACGCGTATTTGTTAACACTTACTTGCATGTTATGCTTACTTTGTTTGAAATTAATATTAAGACATTCTCATGTGACCTCCTTTTATATTTTCGTTTTATTAAATAAGCCGAAGCGAAGCTCCTGTTTTTGAGGCTATTCGGATCATCCCCAATAGTGATGTTCCTTGGAGTTCCGCTTTTAGGAGCTCCGGCGCAACCTCAGACTCCGGACTACTATTTTTGATTAATTTTATTTTTAATTAATTAAAGAGTGATGCCATGCATTATTTTGTAAAAATTTTTTGTAAACTATATTTTTTTCAAAACTTATTTAAAACAGTAAAAATAGTCTTAATATTGCAAATAATATTATCAAAAATATATAATACAACGAAAAATGTGCCACTCCTATATAAAAAATAAGTAAAAATTGGCCATTATAATGAACCTTTCTATTTAAATGGCACCCTCCATTATAATGGCACATTAGTCATTTTAATTCGGCGAATTAAAATGGAGAGGAAGCCATTCCTTTTAATGACCGGAGTTCCAAAGCATGATATTGGAGGGTTGCAAAATCACAATTATTCTCAGAAACCTTCAAGCTGTCATTTGTGTTTTATTTTTTGAAAGAGTAATGGCTATGGCTTATATTTGCAATTTTTTTGTAAACTTTTTCTCTAATTTTCTTTTATAAAACCATTCAATTAGTTACAAAAATTACTTAAACATAGTTCAAGGTTAAATAAATTTTAAAATACTTATTTAAAAGGCGGAAGAAACTATACTCTTCGAATAGCTTAAGTTGCGGCAGAGCATAATTTAAGAGAATAATCCAGAACAAATGAATATATTTAAAAAGTTCAAAATATAGATATTTATGTCTAGGTGTTTTTGGTTTTTTAAGGCTTTGGTTATTAGAGCAACTTAAATTTTTATAAGATTTTTCAATGTACTTGTAAAAGTTAAAAAATTCAATAAAAACTTGTAGACTTGTCCATCACTTAACTTGTTACTATTTTTTGTCACGTAACTTGTTAGTTTTGTTCGTCATGTAATACATAACAGAATACAAGCTATAATTAACGGATGCGTATCAAACTAAATTGTTTTATAAGTATAATATGTAATTTTTTATGTTTTTCAATGCATTTGATAGGAAATGGGGGGGGGCGAATTCTTCATAGACGATCAGCCATGAAGGATTCGCCTCCTATTAATATCAAAAATATATAATATACCGAAAAATGTGCAACTCCTGTATAAAAAAAGCACAGAAAAAGTGGTCTTTATAATGAGCCTCTCCATTTAAATGACACCCTCCACTATAATGGCATAGTAGCCATTTTAATTCGGCGAGTTGAAATGGAAAAGAAGCCATTATAATAGCCATTTATTGATTTAATTTCACTTCTTATATACTCACAAGTCTAATACTGTCCGGGCCGCACGAGTTTCCCCGTGTTGGTTTAATACTGTCCGACACGCAGAAACTCGTGCGGCCCGGACAGTATTAGACTTGTGAGTATATAAGAAGTGAAATTAAATCAATAAATGGCTATTATAATGGCTTCTTTTCCATTTCAACTCGCCGAATTAAAATGGCTACTATGCCTTTATAGTGGAGAGTGTCATTTAAATGGAGAGGCTCATTATAAAGGCCACCTTTTCTCTACTTTTTTTATACAGGAGTTGCACATTTTTCGGTATATTATATATTTTTGTTAATATTAGAAAGGGGCGAAAATATAATGATGGGGGCGAAAATATCATAGCAAGTCTCTTTGAGGAATTCGCCGGGGGAAGGGGGGCGAAAATAAGGCCCTCATTTATGAGAAATTCGCTGGCCAGCAATTTTACCGGCGAAAATATTATCCGACACAGGCTCAATATGATTTAAGGTCGATGGAGCCGAGGAAACATGCGAGCTGGAACTTGGAGCCGAAAATTGGGAACTTGAAGCAAAAATAGGGAATTTGTAGCTGTAGGTTGGGAAGTTGGAGCCGAAAGTAAAAATCTCTAAAACGTTTACCCAAGCCTAAGCAAAGCCAAAATCTAAGCCCAAACCAATTTTTTTTTAAGGGTCCAAATTTCCTTTGCTTGTGCCTCTAAGTTCCTAAAAATTTTTATGGCTCCAAGTTCCCTGCTTGTGGATCTAAAGACCCCGGACGCTGTAGTTCAAATAAATGATTTTGGAATGGAATAGATATCTAACCACAGTATAGTATAACCAGCCTAAGCGGGCCTACCCGCTTATAATTAGTAATAAAAAAGATAATTATTAGAACTCTTAAAACAAAGCCTTATTATATATTGTTTATTTACTACAGCAATCAATTTTAATTGTTGAATTTTATACACTTATTTTCCTATACTATGCAGCAGTTCCTTTGTTTTATTTTATTTTTTGTTCTTTAATGCTTGCTACATTAATTTTTATTAAAAAAAATTAATTTAATTTTTATGAATTTTTTATTATTGCTCGTTTGTTTATTATTTCTGTGAGGTTGAATTGTAAATACTATGCCATGGACATTGCACCCTACGGGTTATCTCCCTTTGTTATAAAATAAAAAAACAATATCAAACAAATTTTGCTGGTACAATTGTTTAATTGCATTTTGTTTCTTTATAATTTATTTCTTTTTGGAATAAAAAATCATAAAATGTTGGACTTTTTTTAGCATTTCGGATGCTTGTTAATTTTATTTATGATTTATGAACAAGTATCATGTGTTATAAAATGTTGGCTTTCCTGTAGCATTTCAAATGCTTGTTGATTTTATTTATGTGATTTATGAACAGGTATCATATTTTTGGAACGGGTCCGACCCCGTTAGTAGCTTTTACGTCTTGGATTGTATTTCTTGTACCGAGTTGTTTGGTATGTAATGATGCCAGGTTCACCAACCAAAATATATATATATAATTATAAATATATTCTTTTTAAACTTTAAACTGAGATAGATATACCACAGAGGTTTTGGCGCAGTGGCAGAACGCACGTCTTGCACACTATGTATTACCTGGGTACAGTTCTGACTGAGACACGCTACGTGAACGTGGTTACAACCAAAAATATATAATATCAAAAAAAAATGTGCAATTCCTATATAAAAAAGTAAGTCAAAGTAAGCCATTATAATGAGCCTCTCCATTTAAATGGCACCTTCCATTATAATGGCATAGTAGTCATTTTAATTCGGCGAGTTAAAATGGAGAGGAAGCCATTTATTGATTTAATTTCACTATATACACACACACAATTATTGTAATACTGTCCGGGCCTCACGAGTTTTTGCGCGTTGGTTTAATCTTGTGCAACACGGTAAAACTCATGCGGCCCGGAGAGTATTACACTTGTGAATATGAAGTGAAATTAAATCAATAACTGGCTATTATAATGACTTCCTCTCCATTTTAACTCGCCAAAATAACATGACTAGTGACTACTATGCCATTATAATGTAGGCAAGGGCGTAGCCAGGGGGGGGGGGTTGTAGGGGTGGCAACCCTCCCCCTTTTGGGTTGGCGGAGGTAAAAATTTGGGGGTCCCAAGAGAACAATTTTAAAAAATTTACTCGCGCTTCGCTCCGCTCAGCGCTCGACATTTATATACCTTTTTACAACATTTAAGTGATGTTTTTAATGAATTTCAAAGACAATTTTAGAAAATTTTTTCGTGCTATCGCACGATTTTTAATGTTATACCTTTTTAAACCGGAAATTTTTCAAGTTTAACTTAAAAAAACAATGCAAATAACAACAAAAAGAATCACCTAGCGCGAAGCGCAAAAAATTTTACCCTTTTTTAATGTCTTTTTTACGGTATTTTGAAAATTTGGAGTACAACCTCCTACAACCCTCCTTTCGAAAAATTTGTATGGAGTACAACCTCTCCGAAATCCTGGATACGCCCCTGAATGTAGGGTGCGATTTTAATGGAGAGGCTCATTACAATGGCCTACTTTGACTTACTTTAGTTGCACATTTTTTGGTACATTATATATTTTTGGTTATAATATTAAATTAATACTATAATGTCTGTTAATATTGTTAGGGTAGTGCATTTAATTTCGGCACTTTTCCCAATTGGGCATTTTTGATTTTTGACTATATCTTTGGTAATCCTGGACGGAATACAACGTTTGATAGCTCAAACGAAAGCTAATTATATGTAGATGACTGTCGTGAGCTTTTTATTTCTTGTGTTATGATATTTTCATGTGAAATTGTGTGATTTATAATTAAAAAAAGTTGTTACTCGTTTTTTTTAGAATTAGAATTACTGTTAGAATTAGAATTACTGTTATTCAGCACTGACTGCAAACCAAACACTATATATATATATATATATATATATATATATATATATATATATATAAATATGTGTGTTTGGTTTGCAGTCAGTGCTGAATAACCTTGGCCTTGCATATCCTGCTTTATGCAAAATAAATAAACATTAGGGCCGGTTCACACCGGAGTGGCAGCTGATAGGTGACGCACAGCGCACACAGTTTACACCGCAACAACAATAAGGGTGTAATGATGTAAACGCGCGCGTTACTATCCACTATCTACTGCCACTCCGGTGTGAACCGGCCTTAAGGATGTAAAAGTGAGCGAAACACGTTTGTCACTTGTCACTCCGCTGTGAACCGGCCTTTAGAGCATACATGGGCAATTTCGTCCGGA
>JASAMX010015454.1:0-10687 GCA_030248175.1 Microlaimidae sp. YZB2_3
TTCGGTTTCTGCCACCAATTAAAACCGGTCTGCTTTTTTTGTGCGGTTTCTATGAGGGACTGTTCGTTGTCTGCTCTGTACAATCCTTATTGTTGCCAAAACGTTGTTATTGTGCGGTTGGGAGTTTTTATTTGTCTATTTTTTCAATTTATTATTTTGATCAATAAATCGATAACAAGGACCTAAATTAAAAAAATGGTTCCTAAGAAAGTTGCGTAATTCTTTCTTCTTTCCAAAGAGCCCATGTTTATTTTTGATCAATCAGTAACGAAGGAGGAATATCGATTTTAAGAATTGAGCGTTAGAATAATAATAATAAGAAGAAGAAGGAGATGAACATGAATCTGAAAATTTACTCACGTTCTCTAAGTATAGTTGGCGCGGCGCCACGGGGCTAAATCGACCCGTGGCGCTCCCGCGCTACCCATGATTTGGAACGTATATTACTGTAAATTTTTTACGTTTAAAATTGTGTTTTTCGCTTTTTAATTCGCTGAAAATAAAACTTTTAAAAGTGCGCTGTGTGAATACAAGTTTAAACGGTTTTAATGCTCATATTTTTGAGGTTGTCGAGAGTTTCCAGGTGTTCCACGGCGGTTTCGCTGGTGTCGATCAGTTTGGATATGTCCACTGGTCGATTGTAGTTAAAATTCATGAGTTTTATCAGCTCTTCGTCCGTCTTGTCCTCCCCCCGCTCCAGGAAAGTCCATAGGGCGAGGGTCTGTAGATAGTAGGGGTGGTCCAGTCCGAAACAGACCTCGAAGATGGCCATGGCTTCGTAGGCGTAGATGACAGCGTCTTCTCGCTTTTGCTGCTGGATCAGACTCTTGACCACGTGAAGCAGTTGGAAACCGGTGTGTCGGTCGCACTCAGGCAGGCACCTATAATCATCACGTGACTCAGTTTAACACTTACTAACTGCTTCAAGGTCAAAAAGCGTTTTCCCCAAAAAGAATTTGAAATTTTACTCAGGTAAGAGTAAAAATGTTCAAAAGTTGTAGCAAATGTAAGGCAGTTGAAAATATTTGAAACTAAGCGCTTCAAAACTTCTTCTTTTTTACTTAAAAAATTTTTTGATTTATATTTTATTTTAAAAAAATTTGGTATAAGATTATTGTTTTCTTTGCATGCAGAGCGGTTTATATGGTGGCTTGAATTATTATAATGTTGTTTTACTTTAGGTATAACTCAGAAACGTGACATTTTTTTCCAGATTTTCATTGTTTTTTTAGCAAAAGTATAAACACTTTTTAAAATCTCTTAGAAATCATCCAAAATCAAACTTTTAACTTTTTTGTTTAAAAATTTTGTTTTTAGTATGAAAGAAAATTTTCTAAAAGACAAAAGCCAAACGTTTGATTTAGAGTTATATAAAAGCTTTCATTACTATAGAAAGCGCAAACATAGATTTTAGTGTAAAAATTTAAAACTACCCAAAAATTTCAGATTTCTAGAATTTGTTCTCGGACAGCCTTGCTAAAGCCGTTTTTAGTGAACGCATAAGCTGTCCCTTTTATCCTAATTTGTATTACTTTTAAAATTGTTTTAAAAATAAGTCTAAATTTCACGTTTTCTTGTGGGCTGTTAGTGTATGTAGTATGTAGTTTATAAAACAAAAAATGTTTAAAACATTTCATCAGGACTTATTGTGGCAAAAAATAGCACCAAGGTTTTATTGCACCAATAGCACCAATAAGAATGATACGGATGGATCGCAGACTTCTCCAGTGGCGCATCAAACCTCGCGGGTGCCAAAGGTTATGCACCTCACCAGCAGCATGACGATTGGTGTGAATGGACGTTCACGGTGATGGATTCTATTGAAAAGCTCCGGCTATCATGAAGCTTAAAAGGCATCAAAAAATGTGTCTAGAATTAGGAGCGAAACATATTTTTTGATATTGCGAAATTTATCTTATTTCATGCCGGTAAAATTGAAAACATGGTTGTATTATAACTTAATTTGTGATTTATTTTAGTGTCTTAACATGTTACATCAGAAATTACGGTAAAAATTTTTTTATTTATGCGTGTTTAGTAAATTCGTATTTATTTGTTTAGCTATTTGTTTATTTCCCTTTCCCCTCAGAACTCTGCGTTTTTTCGTTTCCACTTTTCCTTTCGTTTTCTATTTAAATTAAGAAGAGAAAGCCTTAAATTATCTGCATATTAAAAATCCTATTCAAAACCAAATAAATTTCGAGACAGTTACCTGCGATAGTTTTGGTAGACCATTTTGTGCATTTCCAACGAAGTGTCCAAGTTGTCGGTGATCTGTGCAAATACGGTGAGCAGACGGCAGTAGTAGATGTTCTCCGGATGGAGCATGGCTTCGGCTTCGTCCAACAGCTTGCGGACGTAGGCGATCTGTTCGGGATCCTTTGAGAAACTGTACTTTTCAGGTAGATTCTTCATAAAGCTCTGGGCCTCCAGTATTCTTTCCGGTTCGGTAAAACTGCGGCACTTGGGACATTCCAGACGCTCCGGTTCGGAGACCTCGGTCACGATCAGGGCCTCGTCGCACTTGGGATTCTCACACTTAATGGCCGTCAGTCGGTCGTCTTCTGGGTCAACGCAACGAGAGCACTGGCACCAGAAATACCTGAAATTCTTTAGAAATGAATGGGTAGCAATTTTTTTTAATTTGTGGAAATTAATTTCTGAGTGACAAAAAAATGAGTGGGAATTTTTAACGTGGATGTGTGGTGCGAGATCTTTAATGCCCTAAATAGGAAACTTAAAGTCGTCACTGATTTTGGGAACTTCTAGACGTGAAAATGGAAACTTGAAGCTAAATGGATAAAATATATTTGGCCGACCTCGTAAGTTTGTATAAGAGACGTGTGCGGACCAATTAAAATTATGCGGTTATAACGTTTTTTAAACCACAATTTAGAATGCATAATTTTTTTAATTCCCGCGTTGTACACAAAATATAAAAAATTAGTCGACTTTAAATCTTAAAATCTTAAAATTTTTGGTCGAAATTAAATAATTTGAAAAAATAAATTGAAAAGTAGTTTTAGTTAAAAAGGTTATGTTTTGGCCTAAACTTAGACTTATAATGATTTAGAACTAAAAGTTTAAAAAAAAGTTTTTTAAAGTAAATTCTTGCCTAATTAGTTAAAGTTTTTGTTCGAAATATTGAATTTTAACTGAAGGATATTGTGTTAGTTTTATTTTATTTTGACTATTATGGATCGATTTCTCACACCCTTATCAATGCTTTGTTGCATTCATAAGAATTGTTTAGGTAACCCAGTGTATGCAAAATAAGTTTTGATAAATAAATAAAAAATATTAAAAACATTTAAAAATAAAAAACCAATGTAATTCCCATATCCATTAACTACAATATACCTTCAGAAATAATGCTCCCATTTATTTACACAACATGGGGTTTTTAACACTGCAAGTTGTTCTAAAAAATGCTTTCAGCTTGGGTTTAAACTTGCGCATAAGTTAAATTCTACTATTCTAGGCTTACGTATAAATTCTAACGATTTCAAAATTTTTGGCTTCAAATATTCGGTTTTCTTCTTCAAAATCTAATTTTCACAAATCCTTAATTTAAGTATAAAAAAAACATAACTGATACCACTTGGCTTGAAGTTCTTGGCGTCGCTGGTACTTGGAACGTCCGACGTCACAGTAGGAGATGGAGGCTTGTTTCACGTCATCCACGTCTATGGGGATCAGAGGTCGGAACACTGTGCGGAATCCGTCGAACACCATCGTGCACGACGGTCTACAGTGATGATCGTACTTTGATACGCCTAAATAGAATATTTTTAACAACACAATCCCGGTTGATTCATGATTTAACTCGTAGAAAACGGCGAAAACAAGTAAAATTAAACTATGCGGCTAATGAATGAATACATTCCATTGAAAGCCAAGTCACTGAGTATGAAGACAGTACTATCGTTCGGAACAAACGACTTTTTTAATGATAGGCCGATCAGGCGGAAATTTAGAAATAATATTGTTGCCTTGGTAGAGCAAGAAACCTCAAAATAGCAAATTTGAATTCGATAGGTTTTGTATAATAAAGAAGTGGTTCCTTTTAAGAGGTAAAGGAATTTAATTCTTGGAAGTGCTGTCCACAAAAAATTTTCACACTGCCCTTTGTATTTAAGAGCCATTACCTCCACCTGCTTTTTTAGCGGTCACCTTTCGATCATATCTTGCGTCACAGAGGGATATTTGTTTCTGTCTTTAATATAGTATTTCATTATAATGTATTTGCGATTATTGTGAATTCATCTAATTCGTTATAAAACAAGAAACAATCTTTTATGTTTATTAAACCATTTTTAAACATAAAATAAATGGATTTTTTAAATGATTGTATTTTAACTTTTATAAAATCTGATTACTTGCCGGTATTGTCAGGACAGTAACAACATAAGTGATGTTCATACCAAAAAATCATCTTCCATGTGACATTGGAAATTGTCTGCATGTTTCAAAAAATCTTTGTTTGGAATTCGTAAAATTTCAAAATGATAATTTACGGCCAAACTTATAATGGCCAAAAAAAGCATTGAAGCAGCAGCTAGGTATATGAATTTAAAAAATTATTGTTTTGAGAAATCGACGTATTTGCTTTCATATTACATCTAAATAATAATGTAAATGAAGACTTAAACAAATGTTTGAATTATTTAATGACATTCAAATTTTAATATTTAGCGCGATATTGCAGTTCAGTTAAGATATTTAATGTAAAACCATACTTAAATCTAGCGACATTCCGATTTCAGTTCCTGCGTTCGTGTGAATGCTGTGGCTGTTAATCCACGTGCGGCAAAAGAACTGAAAAAATTGCTCTTTGTCCGGCATTTGGTCTTTGCGAAAAACTTGCATTTTTCCGTATATTTTCTCGAAGTGTTTCATTTTAGCCTCGTCTTTCCTAATGTCCTCGTCGTGACTCATCAGATCCCAGAACTTCCTGTCCTTTTCCCAGTTGTGTATGTCCCCTTTCTCCTTGATGAAATCCATTTTGTCGATGGCCCGACTTATGAACAGAACCTCGTCCACTGGCAAATTCGGAAACACCACCTGCAACCGTTTGCATTCCGGTTTGTGGTCTCGCCATGCCAATCGTTGGCATCCTGTAATCAAACTTAACCATTCTCATTTTAATAGTTTTTTTTGACTTTGATTAAAAAATTAAATTTGATTTGAAAAATTAAAAAAATCATTGGTTAATCTAGAGCATTATAGCAAATATAAAATGTGTACATTTCGAAAAGCGGAAATTAAAATCAAGATTACTATTCTTAAATTGACAACATGGCTCAAAACGGTGCTTGAATAAAAAGAAGTTGATAACTAATGTTTATGATTAAAATTAAAATTTCATACCTTTATCACAATATTTCGAAAGTTTACAACCAGCACACATCGAAAGTTTTCCATCTTTTGGCCTTCTCATACAATACGAACAATAATTGTTAACTTGTCTTGAAAGTGTTATATAGGCAAACGGCTTATCAAAAATTTTAGTCCTTTGTGCCAAAGTTCCAGGCATTTTTAAGAAATTCAAAGTTTTTTTTTGGTTATAAATTTTTATTATGTAAAAATTCGAAGTTAAAGATAGCTAAGTTAATTCATTTAAATCAACTTAACAAACTTTAACTTCGAATTTTCAGATTAATGCAGGCAACCATTTTTTATACACGCTACTTTAAACTAAAATTCTACGAGTTGAAGAAAAACGCTTAATGAACTGGCGGCTAGAAGTCAGCTGTAGCACAGGAATCCTGGCGTTTTCTTTACTACCTACACCACACACAAAGCTAAGCACATTACAACGTCTGTGTATTAAACACAAGATTTACCTAAATTTATGAAGGTTTAGAAGTTTTAGCCATAAAACAGCTTAGTTATAAATTAATTATTTAAAATTGGTTAGATTCGTACTATAAAATATTAATATTTGAAAATTGCACATCACGACTTGACATTTAATGCTACTATACGGTTTATTTAGACTAAGTCGACTTCATTGATTTTATTTTTAAAACCACTTAAGAGGACTGTGTCAAGATGCAAGTTTAAATGTAGGTTCTGAGTGAGTTAAATCTTCACCATTTATTACCTGTTAGGTTTTAGTCTAAATCTTATTTATTTTAATAAAGTTTGGAAAATAATTCTATTAAAGATCTATACTAATACTATTATAGTATAAAATATATTTTGGTTATATACTGTTGTGGCATATTTGGATTCACTTATGTAAATTAAAAAAATAAGAAATTACTTGAACAAAAGGTAAACGGGAATCGGGTCCCCCGCATAAAAAAACGGGAATCGGGTCCCCCGCAATAAAAAATCGAAAAAGGTAATTGGGTTCCTCACAAAGAAATTGGGTCCCCCTTCTCATATGAGGTGTGTGTTTTTGTTATTACGTAAACAGTCGTTCATTAAATATTTAAATTTGTTGATATTTTATTACATTACAGATATTTTGTTTGTATTTTGTTCTCTCGTACGTAGCACGAAGTACATTTTGTACTGTACCTTAACTATAACTCAATTTCAACAAAGATTCCTGATTTTTTGTCTTAAACAAATAATACATATTTTTATGTATTTTAAACTCATGGTGTGTTGCATAAACTGTGGGTTGCAAATCAATTTTAATTTAAGTTCTTGTGTATTTTCAGGTATAAACTAGCCTTGAAAAATGCTCTAAGAATAGAGCAGGAAAAAGGGGCGATTTTTCCCCGGGCGTATGTTTAGACAGAAAAGATGTGGACTAAACTCAACGGCACTGTAGAAGCGACAGAGTGGTCGCGACAGCCAACGCGCGGAATAATTATAAAAAAAAAAAAAAAATGAAAGGCCCGCTCTATTTTTTTCGAACTTTATTTCTCGGACGGCAGGCGATAGAAAAAAAAAACAGAGAATGTATTTTATGTAGGTCGTATTTAAACGAAGGGAAAGAAATAAGTTAATTTAGTTAGTAATATAAAAAAGGCGGGGATAGAACACAAAAAAAATTACTTATTTTATATGAATAAATAAATAAAAAAAAAAAGATAGAAAAAAAAAACATAAAAAAAAAAAGAAAGTAATTTATGAAAGAGAATGAACTATCTGCCCACAAAATGAAGGACGCAGAAAAAAAAAAAAAGATATATATTTAATTTATTTTTTTAACCACCACTACAAGTAAAAAAGGAAAAAAAAACGAAGCACTAACAAAAATAAAACAAAATTAAAACGGCTGCGCGGGGAGATCGACATTATGTGGACTATAGGAAATTTGCATTTCGTTTGGCCAGCTGCTCACTAAATAAAAATTTCTACCATATGATAATGATTTGTTTATACATTTATCTAATCACACAGCACTGTTGCATTTTTTCTTAGTTTGATGAAATGTCAATTGAAAAAATCATACTCACAAATCTTTGACAAGCGCGAAATCGCCACTTTTTCAATTAGAAGGTTATATTTGTATGTGTAAGAAACAACTATAAATTTGAAAAAGTGGCGATTTCGCGCTTCCTATAGTCCACATAATGTCCGTCTCAGACTAGTCCACATCTTTTCTGTCTAAACATACGGCCGGGGAAAAATCGCCCCTTTTTCCTGCTCTATTCTTAGAGCATTTTTCAAGGCTAGTCTACCACTTTTTTTAAATTAAATTTAAAAAATAGCCTAATAAACTATAGTTTTAGTTGTGCAATGACATATATGTTTATAATCATTCCGTTGCCGAGATATACTTTTTTAAATAAAAAATAATAAGAAGAAGAAGATTAATTTAAATTACAAAATTTACCCACGTTGTTTAAATATAGTTAGTGCGGTGCAGTTGCGCTCCAGACAAAGTTTACCTACGTTCTCTAAATATATTTGGCGCGATGCCGTGCGCCAAATAATAAGAAGATGATGAACATGAATTACAAAATTTACTCACGTTCTCTAAGTATAGTTGGTGCGGTGCCGTGGGTTAAATTGCAGTATGGCACCCCGCACCACCGATAATTACCGGCGCGTGGCGCTCCCGCGCCACCGAAGCTTATTATTATTTTTTAATAAATAAAACTTTGAATTAATTTTGTCATCAGTAATGCAAAAATTAAAAAAAGTACTCTGTTGTTTTCGCCGTTTTCCGCGCGGTTGAAACAGATGGCGCTGGGAACTGGTTCCGTTTCTGCCACCAATTAAAACTGGTATGCTTTTTTGTGCGGTTTCTATGAGGGTATGTTGGTTGTCTGCTCTGTACAATCCTTATTGTTGCCGAAAGGCTGTTATTATGCGGTTGGGAGTTTTTATTTGTCTATTTTTTAAATTTTTTATTTTGATCAATAAATCGATAACAAGGACCTAAATGAAAAAAGTGCTTCCTAAGAAAGTTGCGTAATTCCTTCTTTTTTCTAATGAGCCCATGTTTATTTTTGATCAATCAGTAACGAATGAAGAATACCGCTTTTAAGGATGGAGTGTTGGAATAATAATAATAAGAAGAAGAAGAAGGTTCTGAATTTCAAAATTTACCCACATTCTCTAATAATGGTTGGCGCGGCGCCACGGGGCTAAATCGCCCCGTGGCGCTCCCGCGCCACCCATGATGTATTGCGAAAATTTGTGTTGTGCGTGTATCTTTATTTACAAAATACCAGTAGCTTCCATCAAAAAAAATAATGTAAAACACAAAGTTTCGGGTGTAAATAAAACTTTAAACACCAATCTAACGTATCTTCTAACAATAAAACTTTAATGAAAGCACCAAATCGAATATTTTTAACACAAAGCTATTGCACTGCTCTTTAAAACATATTTAAACAAACTCTTTTATTTTTGCGGTCCCAGTTTTTTTACAGATATGTGATCGTAATTTAATGAATATAGCTAATATCATTGCGCTACCATTTCCGTTTCGGGCAGGGGAAAATGGAAGATGAAATGGAAATGGTAAACCCCAGTAGTAATATACTATAAAATATTTAAAAAGTTGCATTGTCCTATTGACCAAAATCTTAGTGCAGCCTTACAAGTGCGAAACTCCATGGAGATAATAATGAACAGAGAAATGCGTAGATAACATACTACAAAACACTCTGACCCTTATCTGTTCCATTCAAAGGATTAGTGAATACATGAACTCTTTTTTTGTTTGCACTGCAATTTAGGTATTATTATACACCTACTGTGGTACTAATGGACTGTATATACAGTCATATTCGCTTATTTTTTTCCACTTTTTGTATCATGATCTTTATAGAAAACTGTATTTCTTCAGTTTAAACTTAGAATAGAAATATTTCTGCAATTGCACATAGTATGAAATTGATCTGTTATCTTAAACACGTTTTCTAAATCTTACATTCTTCTCTGTTACATATAAATTCTTGTTATTATGTTATATTCAGCAAAACGTGGTCAACGTTATTTGTGAATGACCTACTGTTTACGTTTTCTCTGAGGGGGACCCGATTCCCTCTGCCGGGGACCGGATTCACTATGTGGGGGATCCCTTTCACTTTGAGAGGGATCGGCCAAATCGAACAAAATACCACAAAGTACTTGCTTGTTACAATAAAAAACTAAGCAAATGGTTCTCTAGATTTTTCACACATTAAGTTTAGTTATGTTTTTGGTTGGTTTTTTTTTAAAAATTCAGACTCCTAAAAATATAAAAATTTTGGCTGTTGACCACAGTAAACTCGGAAAAAAAAAGATGAACGAAAAGCATTGATGTCATACCTCGGGCATTTATTTTTTTGGCATTTAAAATAATCCACACCCTCTTCCAAGCAGCTATATTCTTCTCATCAACAAACTGGTCATGATCGCCTATTCTAGTTCATTCTTACTTAAATACAATTTACAATATACATATCAGCGGCTATAATTTCGCCCGTCTATTAATTTTCTACGAATGCAAACTTTTTTTAATAAGTGAAGCCAGGAAAAACCGACTTTCTTCTTGTATTTTAATGCATTGAGTCATTATATAACTTCAATTTTTTTATTATTCAGTGCATGCTATTTTTTTATTGGCAGAAATTAAAAACATGAAAATTTGCTGCCAATCAATTGCCAGTGGGAAAAAGGGCCAAAAATTTAAAGCAATGAAAAAAGCCTCTAATTTAAGCGCTTTTTAAATTTTTTGCGACTATTGGCGTCTCACTGTAGAAGGCTGAAAATGGGCGGTGCTCGGGCGGTAAATAACATCCAATCTTAACATTAAGACAGATCTGGCACCTTCTTATTTTGCGTTTCACACGGGCTTCATCGCCTAAATAGTAGGCTAGGGTGCCAGTTAGTTAAAATATATACGGCTTACCAGTAAAATTTTTCGATTCCAATTGCCGTTTTCATGTTGTATATGTTATTTTACCATTTTTTTCGCTATCTTATCTTGTTAACCTTAACTCAGCAACTTAATATGTTACTACGTAGTAGTTGCACAATCCAGCTTTGTTCTGTGTTATGTTTTTTAAACAATCTAATAAGTTGATTTTTGAATACATGTTTAATGTATGTTTTCATGCTTGAATTTTCAAAAAAAAATTATTATTTTAAAAGCCATTCTATAGTGATCACAGCTGATTTATGAAAGCTAAAGATTTTTTTAGAGAAGTTAGAGAAGCTAAAAAAAATTTTAAAATCATTATAGCAATACGTTGTTTGTAGCCTTGCTTCCCGTTCAGTTACATCTATT
>JASAMX010015457.1:0-32326 GCA_030248175.1 Microlaimidae sp. YZB2_3
CGCGCCTTAGCTTTAGTACTAAGCCCAAAAAACCCTTTGGTACTAAAGCACTTTAGCCTTAGCTTTAGTACTAATGACACCCGTATTTAGTACTAAAGGTTCAAAAATCGTTTAGCCTTAGCTTTAGTACTAAGCCAAAAAAAGCTTAGTACTAAAGCACTTTAGCCTTAGCTTTTGCCAAACTGAAAAATATTGACATTTTCCTAAATTTTAAAAATTATCCTCTTTTTAAATTAATTCATAGCATTGCACTGCTAAATTTACAGTAAGAACTTAAAGGAGCACTGTCACAAATCAAATTCCTATAACGCCCGAACCGGACTGCTCCTTTAATACCAAACCTACCTAACTCAACTTTGGTATTTATAGTGCTCCACTACAAGGCTACAACATTTTTAAATTTCAGCTGAATCGGTTCAGTATTAAAGGAGCAGTCCGGTTCCGGCGTTATAGGAATTTGATTTGTTACAGTGCTCCTTTAAAAGCGTTTTTAATTTTTATTGCGTCAGGTTTTAATTTTATATTTTAAAAATATTATTTTTAGGGTTATTTTACATTTTAAAGTTGTTTTTCTAACTGTATTGCAGTTTTAGCTTTAAATCTAAATACCCATCAAAAATGGTTAACTATCAAGAATATGTTTTTTAAAATGAATATCTAAAGCAACAAAACATTTAAAGGTGCGGTATTAAGTCAATTTTTTTTTTCAAATTTTGTCTTCGAATATGATTATTTTTTGTAAAAATCTTATCCCTGCCCCCAATACTCCACAAATTTTTTTTAATCAAAATGTGGTTCAGGAGATATGACTTCCCAAAATCGCGTTTTTTGAAATTCTGTACTTGAAAAATTTCTTAATGAGTATAGAATTTTAAGTTTTAAAAAAAGCGGCTATTTTTTACCTTAATTTGATACCTTGATTGTTAAGATTGGAGCAATATATTTTTTTGCTAAAAATACAAAGTCTAGGCAAAAACGTTGGGCAAAATTGATCAAATCACTGCCGTCGTTTGGTGGTTTTAACAAAAAAATCGAGGGTTTTTGTTTACGGGAAACGCAATACCTCGACAAATACTATACCCATCTTAACAATTAAGGTATCAAATTAAAAAGTTTAAAAAAAAATTAAAAAACACGATTTCAGGAGTGGGGAGTCATATCTCCTGAACCCACAAAGATATTTTAGCGAAAAAATTTTTGTGGCCTATTGGATGCAGGGTAACGTTTTCACAAAAAACCATCAAAATCGAAGACAAAAAGTTTGACTCGGTACTGAACCTTTAACCAACATTTTTTATTAAAAAAAGCTTACTACTGCATAATAAACTTCACAAAATTCCATTATGAATTAGTAAAAATGTGATTATTTTAACATTAAGCAGTCAGAAACTAAAAAAAAACTTCAATAAAGCAAAAAAATTCAGTCTTTTCTAATGCTTAAACAAAAATAAGAAATACAAAAAAAACCTATACTCATAGCAGATTTGAACCAAAAGTCGCTTTAATCATTTTAATTAGCATTATTGCTCAAATAACTGACTTATGTTATATTTAAGCCAAAAAAATATAGTATATTCAAATTCAGGTGAGCATATAGTTTTGGCAGCTAAGGGGCGGGAGGGTTTTTGGGTGTTTGATTACCCGGGGTAAATTGCATCTTAAATTCTGGAAAGGAGGTCCTAGGGGGCCCTTCCGTACTCCCTGGCTTTTTAGGGGGCTAGACCGTGGATGGAAAACTTTGAATTTTGGAAGAAAATAAGGGTGTGTCTGGTTTTCAAAACAAAAATAGTTTAGAAGCGTCAGATTTAAAATTCTGCAAGGGAGTCAGGTTAAAAAAAATTAAATTTTTCTGGAGAGAACTCGATTTTTATTTAGGAGGGAGTCCGAAACTTTAAGATTAAAGGGAAAAGGTGGCCCCCACCTTGTTTCCCCCTTTCATTGATAGAAATCTCATTAAATAGTCATATTTTTGATTGGTGAAAACACTTACTATTTTTTGGTAATTTGTCATTTTGCTGGCAAAAGCAAACGTTTTGCCGGGCCCATACCTTTTGCCGAGCTTTTGCCAGCTAATTTCAGTTTAGCCGCGCCTTAGCTTAAGTACTAAGCCCAAAAAACCCTTTAGTACTAAAGCTTTTTAGCCTTAGCTTTAGTACTAATGACACCCGTAGTTCCAACCTTTTAACACAGCAGTTGGACCATAATTCTGAGCCAGTTTTTAAGTTTTTAACGAAATTTCTACTATCACTTCTTTTTATTTTTTATTTCAACAATTTTAGCAATAAAACGAAATTAAAAAACTTCAATAGTAGGGATTTCGCTAAAAATTTTTGTGGGCATGTACATTTTGTGTATCTAACTTGAATTAAATTTTTATTACGTAATATTAACTCTGGTTCTGTTAAATTGGGAAAAACTGTTTTAAAATGCCTTTTTTCAACGAAGCATATCTCGGCGTGAAATAGTCCACCAAAAATGTTAATGATACCGAACTGACCGGAAAAAAATACCCTTTCTCCCAACATATAGTTTGCTTCTGTCCGTCACGTACGGCACGAGTTATACACAAAAACGGACAGGGTATCCTAACTGTATCGTTCCACCTTAAGATAGAACACCACAGTTATGACGATTTTTACTAAAAGTTAGATATCAACTTAGATATTAATTTTTGTCGGACAACAGTATAGTGCGATCGAAAGCTCAGATTATGATCTATTCAACGAAAATAATTTCATTGTTTACCGGTTGTTTTATTTCGAGATGTAGTTCGATGAGTTTAAAGCTCAAAAAACAGTTTTTGGCCATTTAGAAAATTTGATTCACTCAGATTTTGCTACAATTTTATAGAAAGTTAACAAAAATAGGGGGCATCTTTTAAATGTGGTTTGAAGTCAAACGTAATTCAAACTGTTAAGAAAATTTAAAACTCGATGTTTTTAAAAGAAAAATCAAATAAAAAAAATCCCAAATTAGTTTTATAATCAAATACAATTCAAAGTATTGATTAGACTTGTTTCTAACTATTTCCAAACTTTCATTAAAATGTGAGTGAATCAATTTTTTTAAATTTTCATTTAAAGTTTTTTTGATTTTACGCCAAGAAAATTCATTTTCAAACGTTTGCTTATAACCCGCTTTTAAAGAAGAACCCTCAGGGGCGGGTCCACTAAACGCGCGCTATGTAGGTGCTATCTTAGCACATTGTGTAAAACTCTTGTTAATGTTTGAATTTTTGGGTTTTTTCTTGAGAAAACTTATGGGACTCTTTTTTTGGATAGGATAAATTAATATTTAAGAAGTTTTATGCATATTTATTTGAAATAAAATTTAATAAAGCCTTAAACCGTAGTTAGGAGTTTTGCTAATCCGTAACTAGGGGTTATTGCTTTAATAGTTTGTATATACAACAAATATTTATAAAATTAATAAAATATCAGTTTCTGCCTTGTAAACAAAAAGTTCTGTTAGATTTTTCGAGAAAAAAAACCAGAAATTAAAACATTAACAAGAGTTTTAAACAACGTGCTAAGATAGCACCTAGCCAGCGCGCGTTTAGTGGACCCACCCTAGATGGGCCACCAGCTGAGCGGTTAGAGCGTCGGACTCGGATTCTTGGACCCGTAGGTTCGAGTCTGCCGCAGGGAATATTTTTAACGTCGAAAAATTGTTTCTTTTTAAATTTTAACTTTTTAATTAAAAAAAGTGTTCATTATTCAAGATACGCTAAAGGAAAAATAAAAAAATAGAATGTTTTTGGTAATGAATTTTATTAATGTATTGTAGTTTTGACATGTATTTTATTGGTTTCATTATTTATGATTGTTGACGATAACAATTTTTTTAAGAAAAATGAGTGTCAAAAATTAAATCAGCAGGTCATATTACGTTACTAAAAGTTAATTAGAAAAGATCTGCCGTCACAATCAAACTGTGGTGTTCTACCTTTATTTGCACTACCTTGCGTTAATTCCATGGGTTACTGCACGGCTCCTAGTTTTACTCTTTGAACATAAAATTCACCAACGTCTGGCTTGTCTTTAATCGCTTGTATAGAAATTATAAGCTGTTAAATGCAATTAATTTTAGGCTTATCGGGATTCAGTCAAAGCTGAAGGAAGAGAAGAATATGCGCTTCCAGGTTTTTTTAATTTTAGTAGCAGCCAACTTTATTTTATCAGCTTTGCAAATGTAAGATTAACAATATTATGTATTATTAGAGATCATTACATTGTTTGCCTCTCTGTGTGTTGTTGTGTATGTTTGCACTACTTTTTTCCAAAGCACAAAATCCTAATACAAATTAAATCAACTTGGCGGCACAACTCTCAAATCAAAAAACAAACATAAATAATAATTCTAGCAAAAGCCAAAACAAAGTTTTGAAAAAAGCCTTATATTAAATGGAATAGTATTAAAGCTACAATAAGTCTAAAAACTTAATGTCAGAAAAGACTGAAACAAGTCTCCCTAGAACATGCAAATTAATAAAAAAATTTATTAAGCTTTCAGAAACAACAAAATTTAATAAAAAGAATAAATAAAAAGCTTTGGTTTGAGTTGTTTATTGTTTTAATTTGACGAAAACGAATTTAAAAAATTCTCGCAGTGTGAATAAATTTTTGCATGTGTTAATCAGCTTTATTAATACGACGGCATTAATTGATTAATTAAGTCGCGTCTAATGGATAAAAATAAAAAAATTAAAAAATCCTTGAAATTAAAAATAAAATCACTTGTAATTACAGAATAAAACAAATGAAAAGTTGCCGATGTAAACCGTTAACAAACAGAAAGTACAAACAGAATAGAAATTTGCATGAAAGATATGATAATTTTCTGGGACTAAAGTTTGAAAAAACAAAAAATGTCCTGCCTTAAACTTTAAAACCGACCTGTATAACCATAAATAATTTTTAAAAAAAAATTTTAAATATATTGTATTTTTTAAAAGAATTGTATTTTTTTTTAAATTATTTGAAAAAATGTTAAGCAACTACAAAGCTTAAGCTTTGTAGAGAATATAAGCAACTACTTAGCGTAAGCTAAGTAGAGACGGAAACTTTTATAAGTTTTAAGTATACAATGTAAATAAGTCAAAAATGTAAATAAGTTAAAATTATTTGTACGTATGCTTTTAAAATTATTTAAAAAGAAGTTGGTGCAAAATTTTTTTAAAAGTTTGATTATTATGAATTTTAAACTTGGCCATAAGAGGTTTATATCTTACAAAAAATCGTTATAACTGTTCATAAAGTTCATTTTTGTTAAAGCCCAATTGTAAAAAATCCGACTATAGTTCAGAAATTTTATCATAAAAATATGTTTTATCCGAACAAATGCGAGAAATTCGAACACTTCGCGTAAAAAAATACATTTAACCCTATGTTTACACTTACATTACTGGATTTACGAACGTAACGTATAACTTTAAAATTAAAATCGTCTGTTTTATTAAATACATTAATATTTAGTTTACCTTCGTTATTTATTTCAATATTTAAATCCAAATAATTAACTACTTTGTTTGAAATACTTGTGTCAGTAAGTGGTAATTCCGTAGGATATATATCTTTACACATTGCATAAAAATTATTACAATTAAAACTGCGTAAATCGTCAATATTTCTAAAAGTGTATTTGGACATGAGTCGATTTCTAATATCAGATTTTAAATGGTTAAATTCTAAAAATGATAAAGTGAGATCTACTATCTGCGGCGAACAGTTTGACCCCATCGGTATACCAGAACTTTGCCAGAATACCTCTTTAGCGAAAAGAACATATGAATTGGTAACCACAAATTTTATCATCTGTAAGATATGTTCCTTAGTAAAAAATGAATTTTCTTGTGTAGCAGATATATCCGAATAATATCATTTGTAATAACTGACTATGATATACTTTTTACCTGAATTACTAAAAAAAAGGTTAATTAAACCTGAAAGATTGGCTAAAACTGTATCATGAGATAGGCTAGTATATAGTGTACTAAAATTGCCACTAAACATAATGTATATATTACTAATATTATTATATTTATCCATAACTTCTAATGAATTATTAATTGACCAGTATGTGGAGCCTATTTTGTCTTTTAACGCATTACAGTAGTTATTAAAATGAAAACAAAAATTGATTGATAAAATTGATATAAAATAAAATAAATTAAATTAAATTAAATTGATATTAAATTAAATTAAATTGATAAATTAAATAAATAAAATTGATATATAATAAAATATAATAATTGCTGTAAATTTCTAAAAAAGTCGATTTGTCAGCAGTTTTTCTCAATATTCTGTTAAATAGGACTACTTTTTTTCTTTCAGAATTCAAAAATGTTTAAATTTGCTATCTCTTGATAAATTTTTGACACTTTATGTAGTTTTTAGTAAGCATGTAAACTTTTAAAATCCGTCTTGAATTAACAAAAAAATTATTTTTGTCAAAAAACACAATAGTCAAAACACTTCCATTTAAAAGGAAATTGTTCAGTTTTAAAGAACATCACAGAGTTATGACCTAAAAGAATCATTTTTAGCCAATTAGGGTTTGGGAAAGAAATGGAGATCTTTCATCCATTGGAGATCCATTTTTTTCAGAAAGCAGTAATTATCTAAAAGTGATTCTAACAGCTTATTCCACAACCATTAACACAGAGCAAAACAAATATGACGAAATCAGGAATATTATATAACATTTTGAGGGTCCTTAAAATCCTTACGTAAATAGTGATTTTAAATGTTTTGCCTAAAAAAATTAGAATGGATTAAATACAATATTACACTTCCTTTTTTGCTTGTGCAAATAATTTTTTTATATATTTGAGTCCTACTCCTAATATGTCATATTTTAGTTTTTTTGTGCACGGTACGAAAATGATATCAACTTGAAAGATGAGTTTACAAATGCTAGAAAAGTTCATTCTCCTAACTTCTTTAGAATTTTTGGTAATTATTAAAACTTTTTCTCTCTCAAAAATATTTAAAGAACGTTATTTTGACTTTATATTGTTGAAAGCAGTGTCATAAAGGGAACCTACAGCCGCTATTGAAAATTTGTGCCAGCTAATAGTCTTAGTTTGATTCCTACAGTTTTACAAAACTAATAACTAATAATTCTACCTCAACAACAGTGCTCCTATAGAGTATAAGGCGGTCATATGGTATATCCATAGCCGGCCCACTTCTTGTCTAAAAAAACCCACCTTGGTATGTGGCATGTGGCAGGCTGTCAGAGTTGCTTACCGTTTAATTTTATGGATAACATTAAATGATCAAGCGCGCAAGCGATGACACATTTTTTGATTGAACGATTTTACTACCTAGAAATGATAATTCAATTGTGAACAGATTTTCCTAAATGACACCAAAAATGTTTCACACAAAAATAGCTTTATTTTTATTTTATTGGAAATTTATTTTGCTGATTTTAAACAATTTAAAAAAATGGCCCGGTAAAATTTATAGACAAAATTTTGAAAAATTAAAGAAATTTTAATTAATGGAAACATTTTAAGCTTTCTAAATAATTTTAGAATTTATATCATATTAATACTTGGTCATATACAAATATCTATAGCCCGCCCACTACTACCCTAAAAAATACTTTGGGCACTGGGCCATTCCTTCCAGATTTGTTAAGTCTTTCTAACAAGTTTTTGTTAGAAACAGGTTTTTTTCTAACGTTGAGTGTTTGAGGTGATAAATAACTTTGTACATACTAATATTTGTGTAAATATATTGTTAAAAACTAAAAAAACCTTTTATTCTATATGCTACTATGTAGTATTAATATAAATATTTTGTGGGAGTTATGCTATCATGTATTATTTGTGGCTGCCACATTTTGTATTCTAGTACTTAGAGAAGGAAGACAGATCAAAGTAAACTGTGTCATGTATGTCGTCGTGGAGTGATCAGACGCTAACATCGTTTTCTTCCAAGTTTTTTAAAGAAAAATGTGTTACCATTTTATTCTACAAATCTCATGATATAAAACAATGAAACCATTGCTGGCCAGGCACAACGAGGAGTAGCTCCACACTACCCGCTTTCCATTAACTTTTACACTATGGCCTTCTAACAATGTAAGGTGGAACGATACAGTTAGATTTTGACGACAGATTTTTCTAATTAATTTTTACAAAAGTAATTAAACCTGCTAACTCAGTTTTTGAAATTCATTTTTCTTTAAAAAATTCTTATTGTCCACAATCATCAAATGACATCAATAGATACATGTCAAAAATACAAAACTTTAATAAAATTAATTACCAAAAATATTCTATTTTTTTCATTTCCCATTTAGCGTATTTTGAATAATGAACACTTTTTTTAATTAAAAAACTAAAAATTAAAAAAAAAAATGTTTTTCGGCGTTAAAAATTTTGTTCAAGGGGAGACTTGAACCTACATCCCCATCATTCAAGCCCAAGTTCTAACAACTCGACTATTGAGGAAACCTAAGAAACCTTACCTAAAAGCTATTTTTAAAGAAACGGTTTGATGATAAACAAACAGTATTAATAAACAATAGCATTTTAGTCATTTCATAGGAATAAATTGTTCCTAACTTTTAACACAGCAGTTGTACCATAATTCCGAGTAGTTTTTAAGTTTTTACCGAAATCTCTAAAATCACGTCTTTTAATTTTTTATTTAAAAAATTTTAGCAATAAAACGAAATTAAAAAAAAACTTTAATAGTAGGGATTTCGCTGAAATTTTTGTGGATATGTACATTTGGTGTATCAAACTTAAGTTAAATTTTTATCATGTAATATTAACTCTGGTTTTGTTAAATTGAGAAAAACTTTTTTAAAATGCCTAATGAAGCATATCTCGGAGTGGAATGATCCACCAAAAATGAAGAAAAAAAAATTAAGGACCAAAAAACCAAAAAAATTAAGGATACTGAACTGATCGGAAAAAATACCCTTTCTTTTAATATATAGTTTGTTTCTGTCGGTCACGTATGACACGAGTTATATGCAAAAAACGACAAGGTATCCTAACTATATCGTTCCACCTTAAAAGAACAACTGGGGCCGCATTCTTACAAATCCCTGGCTGCTTATCCCAAAAAAACCATTAAAAGTTATCAATTAAATGAGTGGATCTTTTCCCATTTAAAAAGCTATAAAAACTTACTTTTTTCATGATAACAGGAAAATTAGTTAATAAACAAAGAAGAAGAAGAAACGAAGAAAAAATTAAAGGGGATATGTCTGAATCCAGCCAAAATGCATACGTATGCATATTTTTTACATGAATATTTATGCACTTAATATGTGCAAACGTAAGCATTTCTTAAAATTATATGCATACATATGAATTTTTCTGCAAATTGTGTACATACGTTTGCATTTCTTTTTAAATTATATGCATAACATTTACAAAAAATGCATATTTATTCATAAAACTGGAAGACTGTTTTGGAAGAAGGAGCGCTGAGATCAATGTCTTAGGTAAAGAAGTGATGGCATTATACTACCGCTTTAAAGGGGGCGCGCGTTTACTTCTCTGTCTGCAGGACGGCGCGCGTTTACCCGTCTGTCTGCCGGACGGGTAAAGACGGGTTGGGTGAGAAATTTAACAGCGGCATAACACCCTTCTCAGGGAGGATTATTTGAGGATTAGGGAGGGAGGATAATCTAGATTATTTGCCTCACACCCAGAACAATTGGCCAACACCTTTATTCCATATGTGAAAGACCCTTTTTGTCTCTTTTAGGAAGAAGATTAATCTGTTACAACTTATTTTGCTAAGAAAATTAATTATGCCACATTTTTAAGAAAAAATAACCTCCAGTATATTTTTATAAACTTTATATTTTTAAATATAAATCAAATAATAGTTTAAAATTGAATATAAATAAATCTAGACTACTAGTATAAAATAATTCATATTAATGAAACTTTTCATTTCTGGCTAGAAGTGGTCAACATTAAACAATAGTAAAAATCGAACGCACAAGTTGAACGGGTAATTGCTTGTCCAGCCCAAAATTTAGCTACTTTTTTATCTTTTTACACATCGTTGCCCCCAAAAAATTAAAAAAACACAATAAACAATATACAATAAACGACTACAATGCATTTATTTGAACTGAGTTTTACATTTTGATTATTTAATTAAAAAATTAAGTTCAAGGAAGTTTTCTTTTTTAAATAGCACATATTACATGAATATTATGAATATTTGGGGATAAGAACATTACAAGTGTTTATGCCCTTTTTATCACTAAAGCTTAAAGGAGTGTACTGTCTTAGAACTGTCATGTCTTCAAATCAAGACCGTTGTGTCTTAGGAACGTTGTGTTTTGCAACTATAGTGTCTTGGTACCATTGTGTTTCAGGACCGTCGTGTCTTTGGAATGTCTTTTCTCAAGACTTGGACCGTCATGTCTCAGGACCATAGTGTCTCAGGATTGTCCTGTTTTGGGAGTGTCTCTCTCCCTAAAACTCATATACTTTCTTTTATAACCTTTTTTTTCAAAATTCGTTATTTAGGCGACAACACAACAAAATTAATAAATACTTTTTAATGTAACTTTTATTGTGAACATGAAGCTAAAATTTATAAAACAGAAGAGTTATTAGAAAACTAGTTGAAAATAACTAAAATATATTGCAAAAACAATAAATAAAACTTGTTATTGTCACACAAAAACAGTTGTAGAAAATTTGTAAACATAAAAACTAAATAAAAAGTCCCATCAAGAAAAACTTAATTTTTAGTTTCAATAAAAATACTCCACAAACTTTTAATTAAACTTAAAATTAATGGCCGGTTTGCACCGGATTGGCAGTGGACAGTGAACGCGCGCATCTACATCATTGCACCGTCATTGTTGCTGCGGTATTAAGGGTGTGGACTGTGGGTCACCTATCAGCTGCCAGCCCGGTGTGAGCCGACTTTAAATTTAAATTTAAATTTCAAATAAAAATTGGTTTAGCTGCAGTTTCAACTTTTAATCAATAACATATTATGGTGTTTTGGATTTTTAACTGTACATTTTTAGTCGTGAAAAACGCCAATTTTAGTTTCTTAATTTTAAATTTTAATATTAATTTTAATTCATTCCTGCCTTCTAAGTAACAAAGTAGCAATTTCGAAAATTATTAAAATAACAAAATTATTGGAATTATGATCTTTTTAAAAAACAATGCACTGGCAAAAAAGTTTCGAAAATTGTTATTTAGTCATAAGATTTTTTAAACAGTTTTTAAACAGTTTAAATCACTTATCAATCGTTAGTAGACATATCACTCAGCTATGTATTGTACTGACATAAAGGAGTTGCATATAAATGATTAATGTTTCGGTTTTAAAACTGTAATATCTTAATCTTTTTACGCGCAACTTTTTTAAGTTGAAAACACTTTTTTTTGTAAAGATAAAAAGTTAATACCTAACAATTTTTTAAAAATTCTATTTCATCGTCAGATGAATCTTTAACACATTCAATCCCGTCGGATTGTCTTAAAACGTAAAATGAGCACGGCTGTAATGTCACTTGATTTAATAAATAAAAAATATCGGAAATCCTAGTGTTTTTAAGGGTAAAAATTCTTTATAAGCTGTACGAAAAATGCTAAAACTTTTTCAAGTCTTCGATACAGTTTTTCTTAAGAAACTACGTTACTAATGCATTACAAAATTCGTCCAAGCGCATTGATAAACGGGTTTTTGTTCCAGAAGCTTTAAAAAGAATTCCTCGAATGTCACAAATGCTCGTTTTGAACTAATGAATCGATCATATGTTTGTAATTGTTAACTTTAATCAGAGGAGTGCCATCAGATCTTAAATTTTCCGTTAGGAAATGTTCTACTTAACGAATATTAATCGGCGGATTAATTTTATCTGATTATATCATTTTCACCTAGTCAAACGGACCCAATACAACTTTTTTTTCTTTTAAGCTCAATGGGGTAAAATCGCGATCGCAATCAAGGTAGGAGTGTCCCGGTACAGGAAAATGCAAATAAATCTCTTTAAATCTCGTGTTTGCCAACTCCAAATATGCAAACTGATATTTATTTTTATTTTGGCCCTTACAATTATTGAAAAAAATATGAAGTGATTGAATATTTTTAGGTAAATTCACTAATATATGAGTGCAGGCAGGAAATCACTTCATTAGGACCTTTTTACTGTGGTAAAAAAATAAGAATTTTTAATTATTTTAAATACAATCACATTAAATTAAAACAGTAATTTTGATTTATTTGTTGAGTGATTCAACTTTAATCACTTTAAAATTTGGAACTTAGACTATTGTTTAAAAAAAGTCAGCAAATGTGAGAATGGTGTTTTTTGTGGTTGCTTTTTAAAAATCACCACTCCTTGTTTCTTCTGTTTGAAATTAAAAAATAAATCATTGTTTAGAAGTTTGAAAAGACTAATATAGTTATGTCTGGTTCTCAATTTCTTTTTAAAGCTCAAACACTAAGCGTCGATTATAAAACACACTACAAGCGAAACAAAAAACTACACCTATTCCGATCATTTTTTGCAAAAAAAATTGTCTTTTAATTACTGGTCGGAATTGAATAACATTTCAAAATTAAGCTTATTAAACAACTTAAGTTTTATTTTGCGTAATTTCAGTAAACTTGAGCTATTATAAACATATTTATTTTATTTTGGATACCCCCAATCAAAAAATTTGTTTTTGTATCAAGAAAATGATATTCCAAAGAATTTAGCGCTTCACTAAATATTTCACGAATCTATAAAAAGATTGTACATTTGTGAATGGAAAAATTGTACATTTGTGATTGTTCAATGTTACCAAAAAAATAGCGGAAACAGAGCGTTCGAGAGCAAATATAACTGATCCATGTAAAAAATGTGTAACAAAATTTAATTCTTCAAAACAAAAACTCATCCAAGTAAAAGAACCGTTAGCGACCGATGATAATTTTAAAATTCTTCTGAAAATGAATGGCACACGAGCGGTCCAAATACTAAACTCCGTTTTAACCTCTGAGGAGAGTGAGGTGACAACTGTAAGACCAGAAACAACAGGACGAAGAACCAATCAAATTGAACTTTATATAAGTAAAATGACACATCTTCCAACTATCTGCTCAAAAAACTAGAATAAAAATAGAAAAACGAAATTTACTATTTAAATTACAATAGCCTACACAATATACTGTGACTTCAAAAAGTTTTTATTTGTAATCTCGGTGGATTCCTCAATAGTACTTGTTTGGCGTAACGTGACTGAGGCAGCAGGGATTTTTACCAAATTTACACTTTGCCAAACAGTATTTGCATTGGCTACATCATTTTTTTGATTGTTAGAACGGGTTTGGGAATTTGTTGCTGCCACAGACGCGTACGTATTGCGTTGTTTAGGACTATTTATCACGTTAACAGAAGTGTTTTTATTTTGAGTTTGTTGTGCATTTGCACCAGTGAGGTAACCACCGTGACTCGTGAAAAGTTTATGAAGTTCAGCTTCAGTCCAGGTACTTGCTAAGCTAAAATCACCATTTACTCTTATCTTAGTATAGGAATACATACTTACACCGATAGACGAACATAATTTTTTAATGCGCGCTACTACTTTCTTTGTCTTTTTGCAGATTTCGTGACGGTCTGCAGTAAGATCTTCCCTTATGCCTATCGCGCGCCCATGCGGCTTCCAATTTTTTAAGTTTGCCCTAATTTGAAATAACAAACGTACATAGGGTATGTGATTATGAGCAATAATCAAACACTCTTGCGGTAACCAGTGAATGTCCTTTACGGACTTGCTTATTTTCCTACACAATGACGGAGTCAACTTAAGGCCCTTGGCTAATATTATTAATACAATATCAGATATAATATATTACATTTATATATATATATACATATATATATAATATATAATACAATTACATTTCTGTAAAAATTGTATCAGATTCAGCTGTATCAGTATCAGATTGTATCAAATTAAGTTGTATCAAATTAATCTTCTTCCTAAAAAGAGATAAAAAGGGTCTTTCACATATGGAATAAAGGTGTTGGCCCATTGTTTTGGGTGTGGGACACATAATCTAGATTTTCGTCACTAAGAAAGGTGTCATGCTGCCGTTAAATTTCTCAGCCAACCCGTCCTTACCCCTCCAGCAGAGAGATGAGGTTAACGCGCGCTGTCCTGCAGACAGAGGAGTAAACGCGCGCCCCTTTTAAAGCGGAAGTATAATACTATCACTATTTTACCTAAGACATTGATCTCAGCGCTCCTTCTTCTAAATCAGTCTTCATTTAGAAAAAATGCAAAGGTATGCATATAATTTGGAAAGGAGGACACAAGGGTACTGGACACGAGGGTACTGGACACGAGGGTATTAGACACAAGGGTACTAGGCACTAAAGTACTTGGCTTTAAAAATTGCATTCACCAAAACTTCGCAACAAAATCGAATCATTATGCAAAAGGGGACACGAGAGTACTGGACACGAGGGTACTGACGAGCAAAACACATAACCTTCCCGCATAAATTGGGATAAACTTATTGTATAACAATAGTTTGTTTTATACTTAAAAATAGTTTAGTTTGTTTGACTGACTTATAAAAGATTAGATTATAAAAAAAATATTAGGAAGATTTAAAACAAAAATAATAATTTCATAACTTTAAAACATTTTTGTGTTATTTGTCTACATGTTATCATGTTATATGTTTTTGTCTACATTTTCATACTTTTTTTAAATAATGGCTTTAAAATGGTGAGAAGCTATGAGACGACTCAAAAGATAATAAACATTAAGGTTGTTGTCATGTTTTGATTGTCATGTGCTGTCAATATATTTTTGTGGTTTTTTTTTGTGGTGTGTAAAAAAATATTCTTTAATAATGTCTTCGGCAAAATAACTGCAGAAATAATTGCAAATAATTCTGCTATTAATAACCTTGCAAAAATATTTTAGTAAACTATTTTTCGAAAAACAAATGCTTGCCTCTTTAAAAAGTAAATTATAGGATAATTTTTTAAAAGCACACTATTATTAAATTATTGTGATAAAGTTTAGCTTATTTTTTGGGTTTTGCTTAGGCTTAGGAAAATAAAGTTTACTGTGCAATGGTAGGATTTTTAAGACTGGATTATTTTACTCACGACACCATACTTAGATGTAAATACATGAAAAATCTAACACTAATATGTTTTTGGGTTTTAAAAACACATTTTGTTTATCTTGTTTTAATAATTAAAATAGAACCTAAAAAAACTTTAAAAGAAACCCTGAAAAACCTAAAATAGCGTGGAAGAGAAAAAGCAAAAAAAAAATATTCTTTATATTTCTACTACTGAAAACTATTTTTGCAGAAGTTATTTTTTCAAAGATTTTATCACAAAAATTAATTATTTTAATCAGGAGTCAACGAAAAGAGTCAAAATTAAAAATTACAGCAAACAAACTGTGCAATTCGCTTTGTAACTTAATACAAGTACAATATGTTTTAGAATAATAAAGTAATTAAATAACTTCTTGGTGTTCTTATTCCACTCATGATTGTTTAATATTAATTCTTTAGTTTTTTGCAAAAAAAGGGTTTTGAAGCTTTAGAGCTTTGGAGAAAGCTTCAAACATTACTAGTGTTTTTTTTAAATTGTGTGTAAAATGACCTTTAAAAATTTTGTTCAATTATATTAGGATGTTTTTAATCAATTTACTAATTTTTTTATTATTAAATTTCATTATATTTAAGCAAGCAAAAATGGTATTTATAATTAAGACTTATGTAACGTTGAATTGTCTACGGATTCAAACAATTAAAATTTAGTTCAGCTCATTCAGTTTATAAAATTTACATATTTGTGGCAAACCTATTTTTTCTTAGCTCAGTACCGTCCTGTCCAGTACCCTTGTGTCGAGTATCCTTGTGTCCAGTACCCTTGTGTCCAGTACCCTTGTGTCCTAAAATCATAATTTGCGGTAAAGGGCATAAAAAGAAAAAAAATTAATTTAAAAAAAATTAATTTGCATATTTATCAGAACAAAATTAGTCAAAAAAATTTTTAACACACAAAATTGGCCTACGTATGGTTTTTTTCACAATATGTATGAATACGTATGCACTTTTTAGTTTGAAGCCTGCTCTGGAGTTACGCCACTTTGGAGGTCGTGGTTGATTTGGTTATTTTAAATCACCATTGCCACCCGGTTGAGGTATTTGTCACACTAATTTCATATTAATATTTCTGACCTCACGCCACTTTCTAAAATCCCCTGTGAGGAGTGGGGCCATTGACTAAAACCTATACCAGCAACAGAGCTGAAACATGGTTTCAGGTTCTCATAAGGAATATCTATAGCCATAAAAAAAATTATGCATATGTATGCATACATTTGATGCGAAAAAATGCATACATATGCATATAATTTTAAAAAAGCACAAATAAAAAAGCATATAATTTTAAAAAGTGCATCCATATGCATATTACTACATGCATATGTATGCATAAGATATGCATATATATGCACGTACGTAACAATATGTATTGAATACCTATGGATTTTGGCTGCATCCACAAATATTCAGTATAATTTTTTCATCATTTCTGATTCTTTAATTAATTAATTTTTATGTATTTTTGCTATTTAGTTAATTTAACTAATCCCTATTAAAAAATATATCCTTTTATAATTAATAAAAAAATTATAACAAAAGTTAATCAATTAATGTTTAATTAATTGCAACTGCCGGGTGGCGTGGAGTTCATCTGTGTGGTGCCTGGCGGACAACGTTAACACTAAAAGTAAACCCAACGTGGCTGCAAAAGTTGTTTGTTGGAGTAAAAAATGCCGCCATTAAGTAACCATTAAAATCACAAGAATCTGACGTCACTTTATCAGCCAATTAGATTCGATTTAATACCAAGTAGTTGTTTGATAAAGTGATGTCAGATTCTCGTGATTTGAGTGGTTACTTAGTGGGAGGCATTTCTTAATCAAACGAACAACTGTTGCAGCCACGTTGGGTTTATCTTTAGCTTTTGTAATGATACTTGTAGAATAAAATGGTAACACGTTTTGCTCTATAAAACTAGGACGGAAAAAACGTTAGTGGCAAAACGCTCCACAACGCCCATTACATGACGCAGTTTACTGTGATCTGTCTTCCCTCTATGTGTACCAGCATAGAAGATGTGGCAACCACAAATAATGTATACATGGTAACATGACATAATCTTAACACACCACTACATACAAGGTGGTTGTCACCTAAGTGACTTGTTATAAATACTTAACAAAACTTAAGGGAATGGTCCAATACCCACATAATTGCAACTGAAAGCATTTTTAAATTGAATATGTAAGGCCTATTTGAAAATATTTTATTAACTAATATTTTTTAAATAAAAATATTTTCTTGTAGCAAAATTACTATTAAATGTGAGGGAATAAAAAACTTAATTTTTGATAAATTTTTATTGAATAAGACAAAATGTGTATTTATTTTGTTTTAAAATACGCATTTTGTGTCTTTACAAATCTCTGCAGAAAAAATAGAAGAAAGAAAAGCAAAAAAATTGAAAAAAAAAGAAAAAAGGGGCATATTATTATGTGTTTGGATTTGGAAAAATCGTGTCACTGCGACTTCTCCAGTTACGTCGATAAACCATAAACCACAGAATAAAATCCTAAAATTACGATCTGTTAGAAAAACATATCTATAATGTATTTTAAATTATTTTTAATACTCAAAAACTTTTTAAAATCAACAATAACATTTTTAAAAATTTGAAAAAAATGCAAGTAAAGATTGTAAGGAATACTTCAATTTTTGGTTTTTAAACAAAATATTAAACTTCTGAGGTTCTTCATTTAGTAGCCACAGATCTTTAGCACAGTGATGATGATAGGAGCTTAACAATAACTGTAAACTAGCCATCAACTTAAACCCAAATAGAAGTAGCGCACAGATTTGTAATGTTTATTGTAGTCCCCAAAAACTTTTTAAATCAAAAAAGACAGAAAAAAATATTTAAAAAATAAACCAACAAGCATTTCTTAATTCAGCTTAACAATAAAATTTATTTAATAAGTCAATGAGTATGTTTTTTTGTTAACATAACGCTTTCATCCTTCTTTTTCTAGTACAATGTTTTATTAGCTTAACTATAATATTTATGATTTGTGCTATTTTAAAACATGACAGGGAATTCAATGATCACATAAATTTATTTTAGGTAGTATAGCAAACTCAAAAGAATTTTCTAAAGCTTTTAACTGCAAGCCAAATAGCAAGTACAATCCCAGCAAGAAGTGCGCAGTATGGTAAAGAAGATGGTGTTCCAAATATATAAACAATTTGTTTATCAATTTCATGATATTTTTAAAGTACGTTTGTAAAACCTGAACCCTCGCTTACGCTACAATACTTAGGATATAAAATTAAACTTAATCAGTTTACAATCACACATTTTGAACAACTGATGCTTAAACAAAATGATAAAATCAAGATCTACATTTTTATTTCATGACCTATGCAAAAAAATTATTATCTATTTTTTCCAACTGCAATTGTTGACTGAACTTTTATTTGGTATTTTTAGGTTTTACTATAATGGATTTTAGTTTTTTTTTCATATCGCATTGTAAAAAATAAAAACACGTGGGCATCTGTAAAATGCAATCTGTAAAAAAAACACTTTTAAAAATCATATAAACTTCCCGCCGAACAAAAAAATAAAAACTGTTCCACAATTTTTTAATATTTTTTCCTCATAAATTAAAAGTTGAAGACAAAAAAATAGTTTGCATTATTAATTATTTATTCAGTTAAAAAAGAAAAATTTGTTTCTAAAGAATTCGTTAATAAGTTTCTAATGAATTTAAGTAAAGTTTGCGTGAAAATACTTAAGGTAAGAAAAAACTAGTGTTGGAATAGTTAGCCAAAAATCAAAGTAGGTAGTTAATTAGGTAGTTAACTATTTTTAAAATTATAAGTTGGTAGTTAAGTAGTTAAACAAAATTACAAGTAGGTAGTAAGTAGGTAGTTTTTAACTATATGAAATTTTTTAGCTAGGTAATTAGGTAATAAGTAGTTAAGTAGATAGTTAAGTAGTAAATTCTTGAACTAATTATATACTTATATGAAAGTCTTAGTAGAACTAAATATTTAAATTCTTAACCGAAAAAAACCTTGTCACGCCTTTAATAAATAATATTTCCATGTTTTATTGGTTTTTGGCAGTATTTTAAGTTTACCTTGCTTATACGACGGCTAGAAAAGTAACACAATATAGTTGAAAATTCAGGAAGTTTAGAAGAAAAATATTTTATAGTTAAGTTAACTTATGTTTTGCTGGCGTATTTTGCAAGCTTAAAGTTTTATATTTTCCACCTAAATTACTGTATACCGGTGCTGATAGGTTAGGGTTCGTAGAGGATATCTACACTTCTCGTCAAATTATTAGCTTTTTTACTTTTTACAAGAGCATTTTCCCGGTTGTTTGCAAAAAATTTCATTTGCTTTTTTTTTTGCTTGGATTTTAAATTCCTCTCAGATGACATAGGTAGGATATTGACCCAAAGACACAAAAGACATGATTTATGAGTTAAACAGTTAAAACAATTCCACACAACCATTTTTTTGGTTTTAAAAATTTACTTGGGGTGGATTGCAAAGAAAAAATGTATTAAAATTGTCTGTGTTATATATATAATTTTGTTGGGCAATTATTTTCTTAACTAAAAGATTTTTAAACCATACATTAAAATCATGATAATAGATTATTCAAAAAAAAATAATTTTTTTGCCTTTTTCAATTTTAAAACTTTAATTAAAAAATAAAAAATGCATAGTACTTTACACCAAATTAAATAAAAACAACAAAAAATACAGAATTTTGTTTTTTTTACAAAGAATAAAAGTTTGTTTTATTATAATTTATTTTAACATTGTATTTTATGAGGTAATCTCTATTAAACTTTAATCAAAGCATTTCCGCATTTTAAAATGGGTTCTTAAAATATAAAGCATACCTTTTGTATAAAATTACATTTGAGTGCCTCGATATGGATTTTTATTTTAGAACACACAGCACATGGAAATTACTAGGAATAAATACATATGTCCCTATCACCACATTCTTTTTAAAACAGCTGTGAGTTTTTGGTAGTATATCCACCCCGCAGATATTGATTGTTCGAGTAAAAACAATAACTACTTACTGTCTATTTTACTTACTATTTTATGCCTACTCCGCCAACTACATTTTGCCTTCTTAGCTAACTACTTTCTGCCTAGTTTGTAACTACATTGTAAATACTTGTATTAACTACTTTATTTTTTGAAAGTCGGTAGTTAAGTAGGTAGTTAACTACTTTTAGAAAAGAAAGAAGGTAGTTAAGTAGTTAGCCAAAATTATGGTAGTTAAGTAGCTAACTACTTAAGTAGTTACCACAACACTAGCAAAAACGTTGATTTATATTAATACCAAAAAGTAATAAAAAATTAATACCTTTTTTTCAACCAAATAGGTAAAATGGAAGATATTTTTTTATTTTTTTAAATTTTTTGCCGTCTGTGTTATCAGCTACTTTTGTTAATTCTCAATTGAAAATCAATGTTTTAGTTTTAAAACATTTTAAACAAGTGTCCTATTTTTTATACTTAAAAAATGGTTTATTATCTTGCTTCAACAAAAGGGGTTTGGTTAATAGATAAAGAAACAGTCATCCAAAAAGCATGTGAATTTACCGATTTTTACATAACTGTTTCAGTTTACAAAATTGGACATTTATTTATGATTTGCCAAATATTAACCAAATTTAAAACTTAAGCTTTTGTCTGTTGTCTAGGCCTTTTCAAACAAAAATCTTAACACCCTTTATATATAAATAAAAAGGCTTAAGGTTTTTATCACATCATTTTTATCGACCATTTTGTTCTTGCTGTGATAATAAGAAAACAATGGAAAATTTAAATAATCTAATTTAACCATTGCCTTCATCTTCAAAATTTTGAATTTTTACTCACTTTAGTTATCAATCACCTTTGCTGCAAAAATCTTGGTGAACGTAAAACCGTCATCTCACCATTGTGAAACCATTGTTCCATGGTGTTGGTATATCTTTTTGACCGTTCTAGAATCGAATAGAATGGAATAAAATATAATGGTTTATTTTACAAGTCACACATGTAACAAACAAACTAAAATATTTATGAGAAAATTTTTAATGTTCAAAAAAAATTTTTGTGCAATAATTGTAGTGTGTAAACATCAGTTGACTCTACGTATGACCATTGTCATAAGATGGTGACACTGAAAAAATAGTTATTGCAGCGCACGCAGCATTAAGTGTTTTTTTCCACGCGCCAGACTCAGTAAGCAAACTGTCTAATAAATGAGTAAATTGAATTTGCATTTAATGTACGGTAGCAATTATTCAAATACATACTCATAAATTTTATTTACCATCAAGGTATGACTAAGGTGCTACATAGTGTTAACAGCGGTTGAACTTACACATCACAATAGTCAAAAAACGATAAAAAAAATTCTATAAAATTTAAATAATTTTATTACTACAAATTAAGCGAAAAATAATAAATAAAGCCATTTAAGAAATTTAAAAAAAATGGTAAAGTTTATTAAATAAGGCCTGAAATTTAATTAAAAAATCCATAAAATTTAAAAAAAAATAATTGCAACAAAATTATCAATTTTTTCGGCCCTCAAAAATAGTCGTAATTTCTGCAATATTAATCTGATTTTTAAAACCCAGTTTTAAACTTTTCATGTTAACGTAAAAAATAAAATGATATTTTTTTTTGTGTTTTTACACAAGTTATGACTTTTTGAGAGCCGAAAATTATTTGCAAAATGTTTTTACAATGATAGTAATGGTTAAATATATTTTTAATACCAAATCATTAAGGTTTTTTTTAAATTTAATTGTCAGTTGGCGTTTAAAACTCTGTAAGTTTTTGATTTTTTCTGTTTTGGGTTTTAAACATTTGTTACGACATTTACGATGAACTTATGTATGTTCTAATTTTTAAAATGGTGAATTTTTGTTTCAAACGAATCAATCATAAGGTAACCAATAGCAAACCAACTGTTTATTGGTTTGTGGAATAAAAAATCGGAATTCTATAATGTAATTAAACAAATTCTATAAAGGAATTAAGTAAGTAAGCAAAACTCAAATCAAAGCAATTAAGCATTTAAAAAGGTTAAAGGTTTAAGAATGGTTAAGAATGGTTGAGACAAGTGTGTCGTTACTACGGCGAAATGGGCCAGAATTTGTTTAAAATGTATGCGACTGTAACTCATCTTATATTTGAAATCAGGGCCTTATTAACTATAGAATGAATCACATTTAGGTGTATTTTATAATGACAGTGGCTCATTTTGCCCAGCTCTGAATTGCTTTAATTTTATTGGTTAATGGCTTTTTTTCTAATAAAGAAGCGATTGGTTTGCCACTTGCAAAGTGAGCTTGTGTACACTGATGTTCATTTTATGTAATACAATGTGAGCCATATATCACCCTTACATTTTTTTGTAAATAGTCAACGTTTGATCCCGCTGGTTTAAAACTCGCTTCGTTGCACTAAGCGTTCATTATTTTTTTAAAAGTGTTGGTTTTTTTGGAAGTGGTGAAACCAATAAACACAAGTTATTTCAAGCGCTTTTCTTTTATGACATTTCATTTTAACTTGTATTTAATATTCCGAAACCCTTTATAAAAACAATTATTATTATGTTGGATATACTTACATGTTATTTAAAAGATGAGAAGTTTGACTAGATTTTGTTTACTATTAATAAGTTTCTAATTGTGTATTTATATTGTAACTGTGAAAAATATCACGATATTTACATTTTACTGTAATCAGTTTATACTGTTAAATTAAGGTTAATTTTAAGAACACTACTTCAATAAAATTTTTATTTCAATATGGTCTCGAATTTTTTAAATTAATTGCGCAATTGCTTGTTTGTTGTTCTCAAAAGTTAGATACCATCTTTTTTTACTTTATATGTATTAATTAAAATTATGTAAAATATTGTGTTGTTTGGTTACTGTTATTTATTCAAGTTGTCCTGTTTTTTGTTTTTAAATTGAATATGTAATCAATTTGGCGCATGTTGTTTTTCCACAAATTAAACCTGTTTAATTAGTCTAAAGTCGTTTTTTTAGTTTATTTTAAACAGGTTTAATTTTTTGAGCCTTTAGTTGTAAGTGGTATCCAGCTTTTATGTATTAATTTTGTCAAAATTATGTAAAATAATGTTGTGTTTGGTCACTGTTATTTATCCAGTTGTTCTATTTTTTGCTGTTAAACTGAATATGTAATAAAATTGACGCATGTTGTTTTTTTTCACAAATTAAACGTGTTTAATTTATCTAAAGTTTTTATTTGAGTTATTTTAAATGGGTTTAATAGTTGCTAGACCTTCAGTTGTTAATAGTTTGCAGCTTTTAAAGCTTTAAATGGTGTGTATCTTTAAAAATTGAAAAATTTCATACACACAATTTAATATACACACCTCGTCAAGGTTGTGGCGCATTTGCGTCTTGCATATTAAAGTTCCAAATGAGACAAACTACATTTTGATAATGTTGATATTGTATATAATTTATTAGGCTATTTTTATAATTTGATTCAAAAAGAGAGGCAGACTAGCCTTAAAAAATGCCCTAAAAATAGATCAGGAAAAAGAGACGATTCTTCCCTGGGCATGTTTAGACAGAAAGAAGTTGTGGACTAGTCTGAGATGGACATTCTCTCCCATTAAGTGGACTATAGGAAATTTGATTTGGGCAGCTGCCCACTGAATAATAATTTCTACTATTTGATAATGATTCGTTTTTACAATTAACTAATCACAAAGCACTGTTGCATTTTTTAGTCTGATAAAATGTCAATTTAAAAATCATACTCACAGCAATCTTTGACAAGCGCGAAATCGCCACTTTTTCAATTAGAAGGTTATATTTTTTAGAAGTTTGTTTCTTATACAAGTAGCCCGTGTCAGCCATACAACTGAAAATCATTTATCCGGCATTTTTTATAATCATTTACTTTTTTTTTCAAAATTCAACCTTTCTAGGGTATACCGCTTTAGTTTTGAAATCGTATTAAAAAATTCGAATTTTCAAAAAAAAGGGGATGGGTAACTTCCAAAATGTCTACTAACTCATATTCGAGATATTTTAAAAAAAATTCAAATTAGCTTTAAAACCACCTCAATGTCTACCCCTGTGACCTAATTGTTCAGTTTTAAGATGCCAGTTTTAAGAAGTTAAGATTTTAAATTATTTTAAAACCGCTTTTGTTCCTATTTTTGCTCGAAACTTATGTATTATTTTGACTCATTGTTCAGAATTATTTAGCTTATTTAAAATGAATCACATATTTTGATTAGCGCAGAGTTTATTTCTAGTATGGTGCAGACTGATTACATATAGTGTGCAAAACAGTCTGCGCATTATTTTCGCAAAAAATTTTGCGTTTTTCGAAAACACTGATTCGTTTTAAATCCGCAGAATAAGTCTGTGCAATGAGTAAATTTTTTTATTTATTTTGTAGAATAAGGTTAAGAGAGTAGGAGCCAACCATCTTCCATGTCCAAAGTTACAGAGCCAGATATTCTTGTTTCACAGAGTCCAAGAGCATAAAAACCTTCTCTAACAGCGTGTTCTTTTAGAAGCTAGCTTTTTTCTGCAGTGTCATTTCTGAGTGACCTGACGATTGCTGTTGCTAGCTTTATTTTCCTTGGTTTTTTATCTTTTCCTCCGAACTTCATTCTGTAATTTCCTCCCACCAGCTGGATTGTTGGAAGAAGAAGATGGCGGCCAGCCTTCATCCTGTTGTTGCACCGACGCTGGATCACCGAGGGCCTTTGCAGACCCCAAGCGGAGGTCACCAGGCGTTAAACCGGTGCCACGGGGATAGTGGAGTCTGTCCCGCGAGTCAGATTCCTTAGCCGCTTCCTCCGTTCACGCCTCAGTTCTCTTTGGCGTTCCCTTCGGTGTCGGTTTTATTTTTTCAAAGATTAAGTGGAAAAAATTTTCCATTTCGTAAATAAAATTACATTATTGGACTTTTAAAAACCTTTTCAAAACTTTGAATCTGTCCAATCATAAAGTTTTAGGTCATTTTTTATTGATTGTCGATGAAAAAACGTGGAAAAGTCACACAAACGCTGACAGACATAGACGGGGCTTAAATACATTTATAGGGTAGAATAGACTACGTTTAAAAGAACAATAAAGAAAGTGTTGCATTATGCTTTTTTACATACTTTTAAAGTAATTGATTAAAAATTCGGTTAAATTTTGAAGATTTACATTGGTATTTAAAAAGTTTCCTACCAACTCCACTTGGACTGGGTCAATTCTGTGTTGGCGAGAAAATATGGGTCACCGTCCACTTTTTAGACCACTCTCAATATTTAATCCTTTGCGATTTTTGGGAAAGCGCGTCTGTAACGCGAGAAGAGGCGAATGCAACTAATTCTTAAAATTTTGTGAACTTAAATTTTCTGGCCTCCTGTCTTTTACACTAAGACACAGGACGCAATACGAATTCCGCGTCTAAGCAGCGATAACAACAGCAAAAGATTAATATTTTCAATTTTCTGCACGTTTAGGAAAATTTTTAAACAAATTTTTTTTATAAAATTTCTTTTGCGTAAAAACGAAACAGTTCCTACTTTTTTGTTTAAAAAAACTGCATGTTTAGTGATTTTTGAATGATATAAATATCAGTGTTAAATTTTTATATCATGACAACCCAAAGTACGCTATCTGTTACACCATAAAGAAAAACCAAAAACAAAATTTTAGGTTCTCTTAAAGTGCGGTACAGAATACAAATTTATGTCTTCAATTTCGATGATTTTTTGTAAAAAACTTAACCTTTCTCTTAACAGCTCGCAAAATCCTTTTGCAAAATATCTTTAACGGTACAGCATATATGACCCTCTAAATATGGTGTTCTTTCGGCTATTTTGTACTTGAAAATGTTTGAAGGATATAAAAATTATGTTAGGTTAAGCTATTTTCAGTACAAATACAAATGAAAACTCAAAGTGGCAACTTTCTAGTTTCTTTTGATAGATTTATTGTTAAATTTGGATCATTATTTGTTGAGTTATTACGATTTCTGAACAAAAAACTTTAAATTTTTTAGGCCAAATACACGAAGTGTAGAAAAATTTGGCGGTAATTTTAATTGTGACTTTAATGGATGATTTTCCCTGTTTTCTCATTAAATTATTCAATAAAGCATTTTCAACGACACAGATAGTTTTTAACATTTCTATAAACACAAATAAATAAAATAATTTTAAAAACAAAAAAAATCGAAAACCTTCCGTTTTCATCACTTAAACAATAACAATGGATTTATTTTTCTTATATGCTTTTAAAACAAAGGTCTTAAAGCCATTTATATCATATTATTCCTTGTGTTTTAATTCGTAAATATATTTTAACTTTTTGATAAAAAAACTGTAAAGGGCCTAGTGAAAAAAGGTAGATTTATAAAAAACATTAAACTAAAATTATTGTGTTTTTTTTAAATTTGAAATACAAAAAAAAATCAAAACAGACCATTTTTGTGAGAAGAAGCTGAACTATTTTTACGTTCTCTTGATGAAAAAACAAAAATGAATTAACTGGTACTCACACACGTTGCAGATGTACATGAAATTAGAACTCAACCGATTCTGCCATATGTGCTCTACTCTCTTCAAACTGAAAGAAAACTTGCTAAGTTTGCCAAAATAATCGGTTCCTAAATCTCGTGCTTTCTGGCCAAAAAATTAGAGGTTTAAAACAACGCAATATCTCTACAAATGCTACACCTATCTTAACAATTAAATAACAATCAATGGTACCGCTGCTTTCTTTTAGTGCATTTGTAACTTAAATTCGACCGTTGAACAAAGACCATCAAAAACGTCATTTTTCAAAGATCATATCTCTTGAGCAACAAAAGATATTTTGACGAGACAAATCTTGTGAGCTCTTCAGGACTGGCTGAAGTTTTTAATAAATATCATTAAAATAAAAGATAAAAAACTTGACTTTGTACCGTTTTTATGAATAAGGTACAAGAGAAATGCTGAGAAAGCTCTGTAAAACATCTCTATAAAATATTTTGCATTAATGTCATATACCTGTTTTAGATCAAAAAACGCACTGGAAAGAGGTTTCTACAGGGTGATCTGTGCATTGGAATCATTGAGGGGAAAATAGCTAAATCATCGGGTATGTCGCCTCAATATACTAATTATGTAATATCATGCTCCGGAGCTTCGTCCATTCAAGGTTAAAGGAGCTCTAAATCTACGGAGATACGCCTTTTACTGAGCGATTTTAGGCTCGTTTAAGCTTGCAATATATCCAAGTTATTTTATTCGCACTTTTAGGGCAATTTTTAGTATTTTAATAACTTTTTTTAAATAACAAACTTATTTATGGCATCACATTTAATTTTTTATGAAACCAGTAAAATAATGTGAGCTCCAAAGCATTGAGCTTCGGAGCTCAGGGTTGCACCCCAACTTCTAAAGGCAGAGCTCCATCTAGTACTAAGTGCGAGTTTATAACCTTTATGTACATAAAAACCAAGAATAAAACTTAACACCATACCCGTGTGCATATTTAAAACTTAAAGAAGGTTTAACGAGAAAGATGCACATCAAAAACTGGTTCTAGTTCCATATGCAATTTTTCTTGTGTACTTTAAGTCAGAATTTTAACAAGGTAGTCGAAATTCAACAAAATTTTATTTTTTATTTAATCATTTATAATTTTGTTTAAGAACCAAAGGAAAAACCACCGCCTACCATTAGTTGGGATGACTTACCGTTTATAAGAGATAAAATTCACAAAAAAATTTTGGAAAACACGCTGGAACGATTTGAAGATATAGAAGAGTAAGAATATTTTCTACTAAGCACAGTCTGAAAGCTTACATTTAAACGTTTATTGGATACATAAGACGTTTAGGATTTTACGTAACCCACCATCAATTTATTATCTCTTGTTATCTCACCGTATTATTTCTTGCTTTTATCGCAATTACTGAAGTTCATTTTTTTACGTAGGAAATCAATGTAACCGAAACCAAATAAATTTCCGCTCAGTCTCTTAGAGCGATCGACACCGTACAAATTTTAAGTATTCCATCATTGTGGTTCATTACGTCCAAAAACGATTTCATCTTTTTTTAATTATAGTTGGTCTCACGAGACAGGATTTATAAAATGGTTGTATAAAATGGTTTATATGTTTTAAACAAAAAAACATATAAAACAACTTGACACGATTTTTTCTTATTTTTTTAGATTTACAGATGAAATTCGATCGGAAGCACTTCACCTGCTTCCTCTTTTGAAGCACTACACAAGACGACAATTTCATCGCGTTCAGGTTCCAAGATCCAACAATTATCAAGTTCCTAGCCGGTAAGTAAGAAATAGACCAGTAAGTTGGCCGAACATAGTTTCTGGTTTTTACCTTATTTTGGGGACCACACACCACACAAACCTTATCGGCCCGAGATTTTTAGTCGTTTCAAACCGATACTGCCATTTTTTTACAATTAACAATGATAACGGAAAACGCGGACCGCGGGTCAGAAGACAGGTGCCAAACTAAGGAAATTGGGAGGCGGCCAAGCTCTAGTAGGATATCTTTTCCCCTATGGTTTTCTCTTAAAAAAATCTATCGGTAGATAACAGGTATATTCTTTCAACCAAGAAAAATTATCCCGCTATTTTGGAAAAATTTTTTTTTTGGGGGGGGGGGGGGGGGGTAATATACCGGTCTATTTTTTGGGGAAACTTTAAGAGATGAAAGAATATTTTTGACAGCAGCCCCCAAAATTTAGAACTCAGTTCTTTTACAACTCTGGTGGGAAAATATATAACACTATTGTAAGGTCAAATTTGGTAAAGGTAATTTTTCCAGTGAACAAACTATTACTTTTGTAGCAGTCAATCGTCATACTAGGGTAAAATCTTTATCCCACAGCGGTAAGTTAGGTAAAACAGATAAAGTTAACATAATTTCGTGATTTCTACGGTTTTAGCGATATTTTTTCGACCATATAATTTTAGTAGCCCATATTTGCCCTACGACTGACATATCATTTCCCCGGTATTTTTTGCTCTATTTGAAAAAAGTATAAATTCATATTTTCGTAGTAACTAATAATTTATTTAAAGTTTTTTGTTGATTTTGACATTTAATACCAAAAGAGCGCCCTAATCACTAGTTTTATGCCGCATGGTCAAAAAACTGTCCATCATGTAGCTGTTTATGTTTTAAACTGATATATTTTTAAATTTGCTGGTTGTATTTGAAATCTAAAATTAATCAAAAATTCTCACAATTAAAACCCCAGAACACGTTTTTAGCTGTTTTAGCAGGAAAAATTATTGTCGATTAAAAAGTTATCCATTTCTATTATTAGAAAGTCGTTACGTTTATATAAATGCGTAAATACTTGACTTTTTATTGCCGCAAGGTTCATTTGCCATTTTCCTTATACACGCTCGTTTAGGTATCACAGTTTCCGCGAGAACATAGCTTTTGGCATGGAAAACTTGGCGGAGGCACGCTATCCAGAGCTGCAGACGTCTTTGAGCGCTCGTACGTTTTGGAAAGTGGACAGAAGCCTTCTGGAAGGGGCGGACGCTTTGCCGGGGGAACGAATCCTACTCGCCTCGCATAGGGAGTCCGGCGCCCTTGGTCCTGACAATCGGCTTTCCTCACAATCGGCGGTTTTTCTGCAGACAAAGAGGACGACAGGAGAGAGGTCAGAATACACTCACTCATATGTCAGTAGAAACGTGTTTTCTTAGTATTTTTTTATCAGATTTACTTTTATTTTCCGGCGTCCTTTTTTATTGTTTTTTTTATTATTTTTAAAATCTAAAATCGAATTATTAATTTTGTAAAAAAAAGTTTGTAGTTTTGTGACTGTTAAATTTAGAAAACGTTGTTAAAAATTCTTATTATTATCAAGAAAACGTATTCCTTGTTTAATTGACCTAAATTAATATTTTAGTAATTTTATGCATTTGTTTCAGAAAAAGATTAAAAGGAATAAAAGCTAACAAGGCGTTAGCTCTAGTTATGAATTAACAAAACTCCTAACTGATAGTCAAAGATTTCTTTGGTTTGTGTTTAAAACTAATAGAGTTTTTATCAATTTATCGTGTTTAAACAAAAAAAATCTATAAGATTAAGCGAGAACAAGTTAAAACAAGATATTAACAAAAAAATTAAATGACAAGCTAACAACATAACACTTAGCTACAATACATTTAGAGGACCGTTCACAGAAGTTTTTTATATTTATTAGCTGTATCAATAACTGTATGCTAAAAACAAAAGTGACTTCTTAATATGTTTTACAAATCATTTGGCTACCCTATGAATGCAAGATTAAATCTTTAAGAGTACATTGTAGTAGCTAAATCGCGCCATGGCGGTTTCTCGCCAACTATGATTTTTTTTCAGTAAGATAACATTTTTTAAGTTTTATATTTTACTCGTGCATCTTCAAAAAAAAATTTAAGTTTTTAAATCAAAGCCTTGTTTTGATAAATAAATTTTTGAAACTTAACTCTGACACAGATCCCAGTTGATAATTCATCCGAAAATATTCTTGTTAACCCCCATCACTTTATACTTCTATATTTCGATTTCAGGTCAGTTATTATTCTTACTTTAGCCTTTTCCAAGTTCCGAAAAAATCTGACTATCCTGATGTGAATTTTCCCGATTCCGGATCCAAGGATTCCGGTTCTGCGGACCGCACGCAAGCGGAACACGCTTTTCTGGTGCTTTTCAACCGGCAAAGTCTTCTCGCCGGTCGGAAGCTTCTGGAAAATTTAAAATCCTTCTCCTCGTCCGGATCCAACGCAGAATCCTCGTCCGGAAAATCGGCTTTCCTAGAAGACGACCCCCCGCCTCCTGCAGTTGGAAAATCCCGGAATCTGGACGGGTCCGCCATATCCACGAAATGGGAACGGGAGCGAAACCTACCGACCTACAACCGACCGCCGACCGCTGAAACGGTTGGAAACAGAGTTAACTATGGGATGACCGGCAATCAAATAAAATTGGAGTGCCTGACTCCGGAATCCAAACGCCGCATCGAAAGTTCTCTCGGGAGTGATTAAAGCTTTGAACTGTTCTTTTATTTAATTAATATAGTTTTGGTATATATAATTTTAAATGTGTAAACTTTTTTGCAGATAACACCAGAGAAAATGGCGATTTTAACTTGAATTTGACATTGTTGAGGTACGTAGTGGTATAGACTATAATATTAATTATGAATCTTCTATTCATGCTAATAATCAGAAAACTAACAACAACAACAAAATATATGCTGTTGACCCTATTGATAACTGCTAAATTACAATTCTTATTCAAAAGCCCAAAAACAAAAAAAACGAGTCCTGTAATGAATCAAGGTGTTCAGTGTGTCCCTTTATTAACAATAATTACACTGTTACTTCTTATGCTACTCAAAAATACATTCTGTGCACTATTAATCAAACATACACTTGTAATACTAAAAACGTCATATATGTCATAACTTAAAAAAATGTTCAATGCAATATGTTGGTGAAACTAACTAACTAACTAACTTTTTTGAAAATGACTCCAAAAAAACACGAGTCGATTTAAAAAATTTTTTTTCGTTTTTTCATTCACGTTATTCGAAAGCTCGTAAGCATAAAATTCTATAATTTTCTTTTCAATGTTCATTTAAAAAAACCGTATTCCAACCGTATCCGATAAAATCCGCAGCAAATAGTTTACTTAAAAAAAAAACGATTTTATTTTTTAATACTCAACATATAGTTTGAATGACGCACAATAAAACTTTTTCGTAGAGCACAAAAAAGCTAAATTAAACAGTTATTCACATTTGAACATCATATTAACTATGAAAAAAGCAATATTTGTCTGACTTGGGCATTTTGATTGACTCAAATCTTAAGTTTCACAACATTGTGCGTTTATAGCAGCCAAAGCTCAAAAGAGAGCATAGTTATTCTTTTTCGTGCATTTCGTACATCTGATATGTCTCTTTTACGATTAGCATACACTTCCTTTATTCGTCCTTTATTAGAATTTGAAACTTATGTCTCGAAGAAATTAGTTTTCAAATGAATAAAAATTGTCTTGAAAAAGTTCAAAGAACGTTCACTAGGCGCTTATATCAAAAATGTTCTTTTCCTTATGTTAGTTATGAAACCAAATTACAGGAACTCGAGCTTAGAGAAACTTGAAACCCGTAGAAAACAAAATGATGCA
>JASAMX010015459.1:0-15695 GCA_030248175.1 Microlaimidae sp. YZB2_3
GTTCCGCTTTAGGTCCATGTTTGTTTCTTATTTATATTGATGATTTAGCTAATGTGGTAAAATATTCAGATATTAAGCTGTTCACTGATGATGCCAAGATTTTTACCAGTTTCTCATTTGACGACAGTGAAGAGAAATCATTCAAATTACAAAAAGATTCGGATATTATATCAGAGTGGTCAAGACGGTGGCAATTGCAATTATCTGATCATAAATGTGAAGTTCTTCATATTGGTTTAAAAAACAGATGCACAAAATTTAATTATACTATTTAAAACAACAACACTTAAAAAAACAAAATTAATAAAAGATCTAAGAAAAAATATTTCAGAAAATTTAAAAATTTCGAATCAAACGCTCACCAAACGGCTGCCTTAATTTTTAGATGATTTAATTTAAATTTATTGTCCAATTTATTGCGCGCTTACACTATTTACATAAGACCTCAATTAGAGTATGTAAGTGTTGTATGGAATTCATATTTGCAAAAGGATATCGATTTGTTGGAAAGAGCTCAGAGAAGTTTTACAAAGAAGGTTGTTTAAGCGCTGTCATATTCCAATATTAAAAATTAATATTAAATATTAAGAATTAAATTAAAATTATCAAAATTTAAGGATCGTCGAGATGTATTTGACCTTTGTAAATGCTACAAAATTGTTATTGAAAAAACAAGTCTAATGTCTGCGGATATCTTTACTGTGAATCATAATTGTACAAGAGGACATTCGTGTAAAATTATGGTACCAAAAATAGAATAAATGCAAGAAAGTTTTTTTTGTAATAGGGTTATATCTAATTTGAATAATTTGTCGGGACAACAAATTTCTGCTGCTTCAGTATTTGCTTTTAAAAAACTGTTAAAATGACTTAAAGCCTTTGGGTTATTTTCTAGTAAACCAGATTTCCGTTTCAGTTTGTTGCGGCCGCTGCCGGCTTGCGTTTCCTGAATAAAATTCGAAATTTTTAAACAATTTGATTTGAAAACGCAAGATGGCTTTCCAGCATACTTTTTTCGAAAAATTTCCTGTGTCATTGCAAAACCCTTGTCTAAAATTTTTCAAAAGTCTTTTGATTCAGGAATACTTCCTGAAGACTGGAAAATTGCTTTAGTAATTCCAATTCATAAAAAAGGATTTAAATCTTTAAAATCAAATTACCGTCCAATCTCACTCACCTCATTTGCATGTAAGGCAATGGAACGAATGGTTAAAGATGAACTCTCAACCTTTTTTAATAAAATTTTGTCAAGGTGCCAATTTGACTTTAAGGTTAAAAGTTCAACCATAACCCAACTGCTAGAAAATGTAAATGATTGGACATTGGCTTTAAAAAACAAACAAAATACAGATATTATATACTAGCCTTGAAAAATGCTCTAAGAATAGAGCAGGAAAAAGGAGCAATTTTTCCCCGGGCGTATGTTTAGACAGAAAAGATGTGGACTAGGCTGAGATGGACATTATGTGGACTATAGGAAATTTGCGTTTGGTTTGGCCAGCTGCTCACTAAATAAAAATTTCTACCATATGATAATGATTTGTTTATACATTGATGTAATCACACAGCATTGTTGCATGTTTTTTAGTTCGATGAAATGTCAATTTAAAAAATCATACTCACAGCAATCTTTGACAAGCGCGAAATCGCCACTTTTTCAGTTAGAAGGTTATATTTGTATGTGTAAAAAAACAACTATAAATTTGAAAAAGTGGCGATTTCGCGCTTGTCAAAGATTGCTGTGAGTATGATTTTTTAAATTGATATTCATCAAACTAAAAAACATGCAACAATGCTGTGTGATTAGATCAATGTATAAACAAATCATTATCATATGGTAGAAATTTTTATTTAGTGCCAAACCAAATTTAGGCCAAACTTGGCGATCTAGACATAATAACATAAATTTCAAAGATCAATTCAAAAAAATCTCAAAAGAATATACAAAATGTGTTAGAAAATTTAATTCTGACCAAGAAGAAAAAGTCCTTAAATCTAACAATTTAGGTTATTTTTATAAATTTATTAACAAAAAAATTAAATCCAGAGAAAATATCCCCCCTATCAAATGCATTGATGGAAGCTTTGCTACTGAAGATTTTGAAAAAGTCAAAATATTTGGAGAATACTTTAGCTCTGTTTTTACAAAAGACAACATGCATCTACCATATTTTGAAGCTGAAAACAATCAAATAATTGAAAACATAAACTTTACGGTTAGAGATGTTCTAAAATTTCTTAAAAAGTTACCTAAAAAACTATCTCGTACCCCTGATGGTATGCCTTCCATTTTTTAAAAAGTATAGCTAAAGTTATTGCTGAACCACTCTCCAAAATTTTTCAAAAATCTTTTAATACTGCAGAACTTCCACAAGACTGGAAGGTTGCACTTACTTCACCAGCCTACAAAAAATCAACTAAAAGTCATAAGGAAAATTATCGTCCAATCTCACTTACATCTTTTTCTTGTAAGATCATGGAGCAAATTGTAAAGATGAGCCTTCTATCTTTTTTGTAAATATATTATCTCACCTTCAGCATGGTTTTAAAAATAAAAACTCAACAGTTACACAACTACTTGATTCTTACAATGATTGGACTTTAGCTGTAAATAACAAAGAGTCAGTTGACGTAATATATTTGGATTTTGCAAAAGCTTTTGATACAATATCACATCAAAAGCTTTTGTACAAACTAAATAAATATGGTGTTTCTGGTAGACTTTTAAAATGGTTAGAAGCATTTTTAACTAATAGAGAAATGAAAATAGTTATAAATGATACAATTTCAAACCCATACCCAGTTACTAGCTCGGTACCACAGGGTTCTGTCTTGGGACCATTTCTTTTCCTCATTTACATCAATGACATTGTTAAATGTGTCAAAAACTCTGAAATTAGACTTTTTGCTGATGATGCAAAAGTCTACACAAGTTATTCAAATTCAGATATAAGCGAAAATAGACTGAAATTACAAGATGATCTGAATAGAATTTCTAAATGGGCATCTGATTGGCAGTTAGAACTATCAGAAAATAAATGTGAAGTTTTGCATATAAATAATGATATACAAGACAACCAGATGGATTATTACTTAAATAATAAGAAATTACCTAAAACTAATTTAGTTAAAGATCTGGGTGTTTATATGAATAGTAACCTTAAATTCTCATCACATTGTCAAAATGTTGCCAAAAAAGCTATGAACACAGCTAATTTAATTTTTAGATGTTTTAAATCACGTTCTATAAAAAATTATATTGCAGCTTACAAAAGTTTTGTGCGTCCGATTGTTGAATATGGGAGTGCAGTTTGGAACCCATATATGATAAAAGATAAATATATTTTGGAAAAAGTCCAACGAACATTTACCAAAAGAGTTTTTAGACTATGTAACCTTCAAGATAATGGATACAATAATAGATTAAGTGTACTCAAATTAGAGACATTAGAAAAGCGTAGAGAGAAAATAGATTTAACTGAAACATTTAAAATTATAAATGGTTTTGTAAATCTAAACCCTAACAAATATTATATGTTTAACACTAATGTAACTAGAGGTCATTCAAAAAAATTAAACTGAGGCATTCTAAGATAAATTGTAGAAAATGCAGTTTTTTTAACAGAGTTGTAAACAATTGGAATTTTTTGACAAAAGCCCAAGTTAGTGCACATTCTGTCTATTATTTTAAAAAATCCTTACCATAATAAACTAATCTTGGATATAATTAATTAATGACTAAATAAAGAGCTTTAGATATAAAGCCTTTAGTCATTTTTTCTAGTGAGCCAGTTCTTTTTGTGATATTTGTATTTTATTTTATTTGTATTTTTTTCTGTTCTGTAACTCAACTGGGTTGCATTATGTATTCATTTGCTGTAATAATGCTTTACTTGCTAGAAATAAATCTTAAATCTTAAATCAAACCAAACAAAACAAACAACCCAACCCCCCCCCCCCCCCACATCTTTTCTGTTTAAACATACGCCTGGGGAAAAATCGCCCCTTTTTCCTGCTCTATTCTTAGAGCATTTTTCAAGGCTAGTTTACCACTTTTTTAAATTAAATTAAAAAATAGCCTAATAAACTATAGTTTTAGCTGCGCAATGACATAATATGTCATTGCAATGACATATTATATTTATAATCTTACTATAATTTTACTATAGTTTTAGCTGCGCAATGACATAATATGTCATTGCAATGACATATTATGTTTATAATCATTCCGTTGCCGACAAATACTTTTTTAAATAAAAAATACTAAGAAGACGAAGATTAATTTAAATTAAAAAATTTAACCATACTTATAGTTAGTGCGGTGCAGTTGCGCTCCAGACAAAGTTTACTTACGTTCTCTAAATATAGTTGGCGCGATGCCGTGCGCCAAATAATAAGAAGATGACGAACATGAATTACAAAATTAACTCGCGTTCTCTAAGCATAGTTGGGGCGGTGCCGTGGGTTAAATTGCAGTATGGCATTCCGCACCACCGATGATTACCGGCGCGTGGCGCTACCGCACCACCGACGCTTATTATTATTTGTTAATAAATAAAACTTTGAATTAATTTTGTCATCAGTAATGCAAGAATTAAAAAAGTACTCTGTTGTTTTCTCCGTTTTCCGCGCGGTTGAAGCAGATGGCGCTGGGAACTGGTTCCGTTTCTGCCACCAATTAAAACTGGTCTGCTTTTTTTTGTGCGGTTTCTATGAGGGGATGTTGGTTGTCTGCTCTGTACAATCCTTGTTGTTGCCAAAAGGCTGCTATTGTGCGGTTGGGAGTTTTTATTTGTCTATTTTTCAAATTTTTTATTTTGATCAATAAATCGATAACAAGGACCTAAATGAAAAAAGTGCTTCCTAAGAAAGTTGCGTAATTCCTTCTTTTTTCTAATGAGCCCAGTAACGAATGAAGAATATCGCTTTTAAGGATGGAGCGTTGGAATAAGAAGAAGAAGAAGAAGAAAGAGAAGAAGGTTCTGAATTTCAAATTTTACCCACGTTCTATATTAATGGTTGGCGCGGCGCCACGGGGCTAAATCGCCCCGTGGCGCTCCCGCGCCACCCATGATTTGGTTTTTGCTAAAGCTTTTGATATGGTCTCTCATCAAAAACTTTTGCAAAAAATTTTGAAGTGACAGGGCGAATGCTCAAATGGATTGCATCGTTTTTAACTGACAGAAATTTTAAGGTTGTTATAAATAATCACGAGTCTTTTCTGTACAAGGTATCTAGCTCTGTATCTCAAGGGTTCGTTTTAGGTCCATTTTGTTTTTAATCTATATTAATGATATAGTAGATTGTGTTTGTGATTCAAAATTCACACTCTTTGCAGACGATGCAAAGGTTTATATAAATTTTTTACCTAAAGATGAACAAGATAAACCCGCAAAACTACAAGAAGATCTAACCAGGATTGGTGAATGGTCTAAAATGTGGCAGCTTCAGTTGGCAGAACATAAATGTGAAGTACTTCATGTTAATTCTAGGAAAGTAAAGATAAATAGGAATTATATTATTGGAGACAAAACTCTTGCAAAAGCAAAGGTAGTAAAAGACTTAGGTATCTATATTTCTGAAACAATGAAATTTTCTTGTCACTGCAATATAATTTCCAAAAAGCTCTGAGAACTTCTTCACTTATATTTAGAACTTTTCATTCTAACAACATCAAAAATTTAACTCGCGCATACACTACCTATGTAAGGCCTATGTTGGAATATGGAAGTGCAATTTGAAATCCATATTTAAAGCAGGATATTAACTTAATTGAGCGTGTCCAAAAAAACTTCACACGAAGGCTGTTTAGAAGATTTAATCATTGTTATACAAATTATGACAATAGGTTGAAATTTTTGAAACTACAGAAGGTTAGTGAGAGACGTACCATCATAGATCTTTCAGAATGTTTATAAAATTATTCATGCCAAAACAAACATTGATCCCAATATTTTTTCTATTTCAATCGAAACTGTACTAGAGGGCACTCTATAAAACTAAAAATGCAAAAATGTAGAATAAAAACTCGCAAGTCGTTTTAGTAACAGATAACAGAACTGTTTAAAATGGAATGCTCTTTCTGAAAAACAAGTAAAGTTTACGCTAATTCGTTAACTATATTTAAAAATAGTTTTTTAAACGGCTCATAATAATGCTTATAAATCCAAGCCTTTGAGTTGTTTTCCAGTAAACCAATTTTCCATGTTTGTTTTATGACCGCGATCTGTTTGCAGAGTTTATATTAGAAGTATTTGTGATATAATTATTTTTGTTTTTTGTTGTTGGTAACTGGTATAAACACCTGACTTGACTTGGCCTTTTCAGTGGACCTTTGTGAAAAGTACCGCAGCTAACAGATTTGTATTCTACCGTATATTTAGTTATGGATTTTTAGGGTTTTATGATCTAATGCTTTAAGTTTCATCTTAAGTTTTTCAAAGTATTTTGTGCATAAAAACGGTGATATCACACTAATGGGCCAGATATTTTTTAGAACCAATTTATCAGCTTTAAAAGAGTCTGTAAGACTGTGGAATAAATATAATTCCTACAATGATTTGTGATCAAACTGAGCAAAGGTTTTTTAAAACCATGCGTGATAGGGTTTTTTTGGTTTTTTTAATAATTTCCTGGAAAAATGTATTATTATATTTAATATTTTGTATTTTACTTTATTACCTGTTTTAGTTTTAGCTCTCAAAAACTGCTAATCCGCCTTATAATTTGCCTGCAGTTTTTTCTTTAGAAATGAGATAGTTTTGGTTTTGTTGTGGCATTTTTTTTGTAGTAAGTTCAGAATCATTTTACAGGTGTAAATGACATGATTTTGGCAGAACTTTCCAACCCTTGGGTTTGTATTTGCAGTTGGGTTTTTGGATTCGGTTATTGAGTGTGATTTTTTTTTATTTGGTTTATAAAAAGTTCATACAAAATCAGTGCGGTCTTAACTTGTTTATGTATGTTTCCTGTGTTTAGAACGAAATAAATATAAATAAATAAATAAAAATAAAAATAAATAAAATAAAAATAAAATTATAACTTAAATAATTTTTTGTTATCAAAACTACTTAGATTATACAATTTTTTATTGCATTGAAACTGAAATTTTTTTATATTGACTGGCTAAAATACTTCATTTAGCGAAATTTCTTCAATTTTATTTTAATATTTTTGTGTTGTGGTTTTATCAATAAAATGAGTAAAGATCTTTAGAGCTGAGGGCACTTAGTGTTAGAACTCAGAGCCGTATATAAGACACTTGAAACCTAAAATGTGAAATCTCTAAATTCAATCCCAAAGCCTAGGTAAAAGCCTAAGTCTAAGCCAAAACCTTTTTTTACTTTCGGCGCTAAGTTCCGAAAATTTTTGGACGGCACCAAATTAATATTTGACGGCTTTAAAGAACCCGTACTCAATAAAAAATTTAAATTTTTGGTCAAAACAAGAAACTTGGAGAGCAAACGAGCTCTTGTAATGTTATTCTTGCAGAAGAAATAATATATTTTTTATTGTTCCTATTTAAGTCTTAACGAAATAAATAAATGATTTTATTCGCTTAAAGCCGGACAACACTAAAGCATTTTTAATCATAATGCACTTAAATAAGCGTGGCCTTTGTTAGTATAAATCCTAAATCATTCTTGAATAGTAGTTTAAAATCGTATTGAGAAATGATTCTTCAATTATTAATAGCATTAATCATATTCTTAAAACTTGTTACAGGTATTGTTATCATTTTGATTGATGTTATTTGACTGTTCTTTTTGACTATATTATAAATACATAGAGTCCATTTTGAATACAAACCGCACAAATTAAGCTTGAATAAATCTCCATTTTAACTTTGAGATGGAATCAGAGACACAACCGAACAAGAAATAAAAAATTGAAAATAATGAAAATAATTTAATTTTGTTTTTCCCTTGTTTTAATTGATCTTACTTAGCCCTATGAATCCTTTAAACTTGAACAATTGTACTCTATAGTCTAGTAATAGAATAGTACGCTTTTAATTATTCTTGGTTTTCTTGGCAAAAATTCTTAGAAGAAGAACTTGGAGCTAAGAGCATGAAAACTTGAAGCCGAAAATTAAAAAAATGGTTTGGGGTTAGGTTTAAACCTAAGCTTAGGAATATTTTTAGATATTTCAAACTTCAGCTTAAACTTTTTAATTTTTAGTTTCAAGTTCTCGCTCCAAGTTCTCTCAACTCCATCCGTTTTAAATTTTAGAGGTTTTACTCTGAAAAAAAGGCAAACACTAAATTCCACCGACTCCGACTCCGTCTCAAATTTCTGCAATTTATATGTTGATGTGCAGGTTAAGCTTAGGCTTAGGCCTAGAATAAAATTTGCATAATATTAAGAATTACGGTAGATTACGGTAGATTTGGGACGGAGTCGGAGTCGGTGGAATTTAGTGTTTGCCGAAAAAAAAAATTATTACTAAGTTTATAAGCCATGAGTCAGCATTAATACTAGAGTTTCTGATGGGAGTTCTTGAATCTCACGTGAGTCAGATTAAGATCTTTGCCACTCTGACACAATGAGCCAGATGCCTTGTAAAAAACTCGTGTCACTCTTTTTATATCTTAACACAGAATTAATATAAACAAAATGAGTCAGAGTTACGTTAATTTTATAATGATTGTGACTCTTTGTGTCAGAGTAACGACGAGATCTAAAAAACTGCGTTCACAACAGTTCGATCACCTTAATTTTATTGGTAACGGGACTTTAGAGCCGGAGCGAGGGGACTCAAGAGCCGAGGGTCTTTAGAGCCGCAGTGTGGGACTTTAGAGCCGTATTGGAGGGCCTTTGGAGCCGTAACATAAGTTTTGTGTTCAGAAAATTCATAAAAAATTAAGGGACTTTAGAGCAGAACTCTTAAACCTGGCTCGAGAGGCTAACTTTATTCTCCTCTTAGGTTTTGCTGTTTAGGCTTAGGTTTAGGTGTCGCTTAGGTTTAGGCTTTTGCTTAGGCTCAGTCTTTTGCTTAGGCTTGTGTAGGTTCAGGCTTAGGTTTTGCTTAGGCTTAAGTTTTGTTTAGGCTTAGGTTTTGCTTAGGCTTAGGCTTAAGTTTTACTTAGGCTTAGACAAAATCTTTCTAAAGCTCTTTCTAAGCTAAAAATCTTTCTAAGGTTTTGCCCACTAGACGCCCCGCCCACTCACTTTGGCGACAAAAATGTCTGGAAACCAGACTACCAGACGGCGCCACCATTCTCCCGCCAAATCCTTATTCTTGTCATTTTCTGTATATACAATAGAAAACCCGAAGCATATTTATTCCGCATAATGATTACCGCATTGCATAATTAGCTCCATTTGTTATGTAAATGTTTTAATATTACTTGTATATTGTTTTACTATTGTTTGCAAACGCATTTTTCATTTCGGCTCTAAAGTCCCTGCTGCGGCTCTAAAGTCCCTAGGTCCGGCTCTAAAGTCCCCAAACCATTTTATTGGTTGGAAAACCGCGCAAAATACTCAACTCACATACACTATTCGTCATACTGAACGATCAATCAGCTGCCCAACCCAGGCTTATGAAAATTAAATGACATCGTATGCAAATTATTTCTTACGTGAGATTCCTAGATTATAAATCAACACAACAAAAATTACCTGGAAGTGACGTATTTATTTCTTCACCGTCAGGACCACGCTTTAATTGTCTTTCGGCTTGATCTAATTTTCTTCTTTTTATGTTTAAACTGCAGGCTTCACATCTAAATGAATCTAATTAAAACCACTGAATTTAAAGTAACTAATACTAAAACTCCTTATACCCTTAGTAATAGTCGATGGAGACCTAAAATATCACATTTTATTATGAATTAAAAAATATTTTTTTTAAATTCACATGAACAGTTGTATGCTGGAATGTATATAATTTTTAAATCTCAAAATAGATGAACAAAATGCTCATTTTTTGAACTTAACTTACCTGTTTTTAGGTTAAATTTAAAAAAAAACCAAAAACGTTATTGTTCGGCTTATACAAAGTAGTTGAGTTACAAAAACTTATTGCATAATATGTTTTTATCAGTTTAGGGTATCTGACTTAATTTCGGCCAGGTCTTAATTTCGGCCACTAATTTGAGGTGTTAGAAAATTAGCTTATTTCTGAAGCAAAAAAGAATCAGCGCAAAAGTAACTAGATGAATATTGAATAAGGTATTTTTGCAAATTTTTTTATTAGTGTGATTCTGCATTTTCATACAAAAAAGTGCATTTTCGTGGTTTCCTGGTTATCTGCCATTTTGAAATTCAGGTGAAAGAACCTGTCGTTCTTTTGCTGTATTCAAATATCATGGTACTACCGTAAATAAAGAATTTTTTGCAGGTTTGGTATTTTTAAATGGTTGTCACGCCAAAAAATTCAACAAACAGCATAATATGTAGGTTATTAAAACTTGTTTTTTAAGGGTTTGACATAATTATTTAAAGTCTTGCTAATAATTATAAAAGTTTGCAAACGGGAAAAAATTAAGTTGGTATATTTGCTAAATTTTTATTTTTCGTTTCAGCAATAGTTATAGCCAATTTTTTTAGGTGTCCGAAGTTAATGGCACGCGTCTTAACTTCGGCCACTATAAAAAACTTTAAACCTCTACTGATCTTCAAATGTCACAGAAATTTCGCTCTTGAATAACCGAAATAACTATTGTTTGATTTTTATATCAAATCTTGGGTCGATTAGAAAAGCCAGAAAAAAATTATGCAAAAAAAATAAAAAAAGGTGGCCGAAATAAAGTTAGCTACCCTATATAAATATAATTTTATTCTTAAATTTATTTAAAGATTAAAAACATTTAATAAAAAAATGTTTACACATTGTGTTAAAAATTAACTTTAAAGGTTCTTGCATTTTAAAATGATATTTCTGAAAGATGTCAATTTAAATTAATTAAGCGCCAATTTAAAAAAATTAAATAAATACAAAATTACCAAAAAATGTTACTTGATCGAAACAAAAATTTTATTTATTTATATAGAACAGTTTTTAAGCCTCGTTCATACTTCGTTCAAAAGACAGTCCAACGGACAAATTCAAAGAGAAAAGTCCAAAGGGCAATTTTAAAAAGCCAAAATTGTTCTTTCGACAAGCCAAAGTTAACATGAACCAGCTTTTAAGCAAAAAAAAGCCGCAACGAGTAAGAAGATATTGCTACTGCGAGGAATTTGTTTCAACAGTTATTAAAAAAAAACGGGTTAGTTTCTATAAAAAACACAGTCAATGATTTTACGAAAAAAAACCTTAAATTACACCCCTCTAAAAAAACGAAACAGTTTTGCTTAAATCAACTGATTTAATATATTTTTTTAAACTTAATTAAACATTTTTTAGCAACTGAACAAAACATAAAGCTATAAAACGTTATAACAGGTTGAAAAGTGCACCACCCCGATTTTTTGTAAATACAGTCGACCCAGACCCAATTAGCACAAAAGTCTGATGTGTAAAATCATTAAAAACATATTTTCGGAGTTATTTTTTTGCCTGCAATACCATCAGATGGGAAAAATTTATAAACAATTAAAATGCATTCAAAATTCCTAGCAAATTGAAGTATAATTACCACTAAAAAATCTGCAATATTTCTCCGTACATTTAAAACTCAGCAAGCGGAAGTTACAAAGTCCTTATGTGATGAAAACTGCCACTGTAACCAAATAACAAAAAAATTGAATTTGCGTTTGTGTTAAACTTACAGACAATTTCTGTAGGGACACAATTGCTTGTGACCCTTTTTGGGAACATCGTACACACCGTGGTTTTGGCATAGTTGGCACATATATTTATCCTTTCCCATTGATATATTTCTATCTAAAAAAATAATATCTCGATCTAGGGTAAATTTTTAAACATTTTTTCATTTAAATTGAAACAAATTATTTGTTTTTAAATTTATAGCAAAATCCGGTTTTTACAAACAAATAAGTGATCTGCAAACTTTTTAAGTGAATATCTTTAGTTTTCCAAATTTAACTAATTGTTTGTGAGATATTCGATACCCAATATATTCCAAAACGTTTATTTGACGCACAGGGGCATTCATACCATAAATTATTATGTAAAAATTCTGAAGTTTTCTAAAAAATTTAAACAAACATTCGACACGTCACAGCAGCAGGAAATGGCGCACATTCCCACAATTTTTGCACTCATTTTGAGGCGACGCGCACATATGCATTCCTTTTAATGTAATCCTTCATTAAACGCAAACGCATTTCAGTAAACTTAGGACACGTGTGAAATATTATGGATTAAAAGTTTTTTAGCGCACATTTTTACACAAACTAAAATAATAAAAAAATGAAAAACATACGTAAATTCAATATTTAAAAATCATATTAAAATTTTGCCAAAAATTGCGATTAAAACTTAATAAAACTTTATTTAAAAAATAACAAATTCAAGATAGCTATAAATGAAGATGAATAAATTCAAGATAAATAACAATTTAAGATGATTTTACTTTACAATATTAAAAAAATCATAAATTCAATTTAAGATGACTTTATTTTTGTCTTAGTAAAACTTTATTAAAAATAATAAATTAAATTTAAGATGATTTTCTTTGCAGCGCTTTATTTGTTAAGAAATATTTAACTTTTGAAAAAATTGGCAAAGAATTAATTAAAATATCTCAGAGCTAATTAATTTTTTATTTAGTTTAACAGAATTATTTATAAATAAAATTTTTCGTCATTGTTACGTGAAATGAACGTTTTGTTTTTCTATCAATCAGAAATAAATAAATAATTTATTTGCTCTACTTTTTTTAAAGCAATATAAAACAATAGATTTCCTACTTTTTATTATTTTATTTGGAAATCATTAGATTATTATCCATAAACAGCTACATAATGAGAGGTTTTCTATTTTATTGCCTTATGTAGACAAAATATAGAAATAAAATAAATTTAATCATCATTTTTAATTCTTGAATCATATAATTTAAGCAAAAAAGAGGTTTTTAAAGAACTTTAATGACCTCTATTGTCTGATGTTTATCAAAATTATTTTGTAATTTCAGACAACAAAAAAAAACTGACTAATTAGTATGCTAATAAAACGTATTATTGTTAGCTGATTTGTTGTATCATTAAGCGGCAATGATTATATCGTTTTATCATTATTATTATCTGTAAATCGGGCGGATTTCTACCAGTAAAAAAAATCCTGGACTCCGCACAGACATTTTTTGCTAGATTTATTACGGTCGGGATTTCGATTCAATTCCTCCCGACGCATTCATTACCCGTATAAATCACGTTGCGAACGTCCAAGCGGAATGAGTTTACAATAAACAACTTATAATAACCGTCAAATCATAACAATCGCCGAGCAATAATCGTTGCTTTTCCAAGCCGGCCTCGGACTCCGACCCGTTCCTTCGCTCTGCAGCGCAGTGAAGTTTTTAATAAAACCGATCACAATTTATAGAAATAAAAACCTTTCCAGAACTCTTTCCGTATCGTTCGACAAGATTAATGAGGAGTCGGAGTCTTGGCGGTTTCGAGTCGGTTCTGACCCGTTTTGCCGTGGCGGACGGAGTAAAACATGCGCATAGAGCGACCGACCTCGCTCGCTCCGACCAAAATTAAAATAAAAAAAACGCGAACGATATGGTAAAAATTAACTTTAGAGGCGAGGATTGGCTTTTTTACAGTTACCCTAAATGCGCTAAAAAAACAGAATTTCAAGGACGTTTTTTTGTACTCTACGCCATTCGGACGTAGTCGCTAGTCGGTGTAAATTCAGCACCGACTTCAAACGACGAATATGTCATTTTATCTCACTAAATTTGAAAATGTCAATTTCGGAAATTGTTATAAAAATATGTCACAATAATTTAAAGTAAATTAGTTAAAAACACACTGTTTAGACCAGTCTCTGAATTAGCGTTTGGTAATTCTGCAGTAATTCTGCAAAATTCCCAACTCACATTTTTATTCATATGTTTTTTAGCCGAAATTTCAAAAACTTGAGTGTGTGTTTTATTTACGTTTTTTGCTTTGTGTAAAAAATTTTATACTAACATGTTATATCCAGTTCAACCCGAATTACAGCATGGTGTTTATTAAATCTCATCTGAAATTATCTCAAACCCTCGATGGTTTTCTTAATATTTGCCTGGAAATACCCCAAAATACCGTAATTCTTCGTATTTATTGTAGCATTTATTCACCGAAAGTACAAACAGCAAAGAAAGAAATTACAATTTTACAGTTTGACTTTTGAAATATTAAATCAAAAAGACAAAAAAATCCAACTATAGTTACCCACACAAATAAACTTTAAAAAAAATTAGTAAATAAAAAATAATCTAATAATTTGAGCAGTTGTTAATTACTAAGTTTTTAGTACAAAAATTTCCCTCATAACTTTTTTTCTTTTTTCTGTTTATTAAACAAAATTTCACCGAACCGCATACTTAAACTTATAAATCATTACAAAACTCACTATTAATTACGTCATAATTACATAGATTTTCAAACCTCAATATCGCTCTGACAGTAGAACAGCCTGTTTTTTTGTCAAACAAATAATTTAAATTAGCTTTACAACTTAATACATGTAGTACTTTTATATTCTAATAGTAATAATATTCTCTTAATTTGTATAAAACGTAGTATAAATTAACAAAATAAGTATACCAAAAAATTTGGTAACGTGAAAAAAAATTGATATTTCTTGGAAAATTGTTTTAATGAGATGAAGGAATATGCATGAATTACATAAAAAGTCATAACAAATTTTTAGTTATTACATGAATTTATTTTTAAGTATGCTAATTTTGTATACTTGTTAGTGTCTTCTAATTTTACTACTATTTTTATAATAATAAGCAATCTCTTGTCTCGTTTTTACCATACACTTGAGTTGTTATTGTATGTTTTAGTTCTGATAAATTTATGAAAATATTTTTTAAAAAAACAAAAAAATCTACAAAAGGTTTAATTATCTGATAATAGAGTATTTATTTATATTTTTAAACTAAGTATATATTATTGAATTATAAAAAACAATAATTAACACCAGACCGAGATCCCAAGGGCCTATGTATTATCGAAATTTTGCATCTAAAATTTTAAATAAGAGTACCTTACATAATTTTATAGACAAAAATGTATGGTTGTATGTATAACTTATTGTTATTAATATTTAAAATGTTATAATATCTAAAAGTATGAATACATTACATGTTACCAATACACATCTTATAAACGATTTTACAGCAATTTTTAAATTAACTATTGTATATTATGACATTAGAACATCAGCGAATTTAAAAATAACAAGTGCTGGATTGATGTAATCAGTGCTGAAACGGGTGCTTGTCGACCTGTTCAATTTTCAATTATTTTTTAACAAAACAAAAACGCAACGGGAGCAGTTACAAAATATTACATCGGAGTCGCACTTGTTTTTTTCCTGTAAATTCAACAGTTAATTTAGAATGTTTTTTTAGTTTAAATGCGGAATTTGAATTTTGTCGGCACGAGTGGGAGGAGAATGGCAAACGAAATGAAATGTGACTTTTTTAGCCAAAAAAAACTCCACTCAGGTCGGTTTATTTAGGTAGACAAACGGATAGAAATAAAAAAAATATGATCACTGACAGCTCTATTTTGTTTGATACAATTTTTTTGGCCAAAGAGCAATACGTAAGTTGAACCAAGAC
>JASAMX010015460.1:0-26180 GCA_030248175.1 Microlaimidae sp. YZB2_3
AATTAAGCTAATTAGTTTGATTCCTTTGAAGTGCTCGTTATTCTTGAGCTTGTAGGCTTAAAAAAATAAAGTTTAAAATGTTAAAACTAAAAAAAAGGTTTAATATTAAAGATTAAATACTTTATTGTACTAATTATAAAATCAAATTAGTAAAGTTGGAACAAATATGTAAATTTTGTAACGGCTAAACTTGATTACTTTCTGTATCTATTGTGAAAATGCAAAAATAAAAATGTGAAAATTAAAACAAAATATGCGTTCTATATCGTTTTTTTAAACGTCATAACAGCAAGACTTTAATTGTCCACTCATGTCCCCATACAAATTTACGAACTTAGCGAGATATAATTAAACCGTAACCGCGTTAGATTATCAAGGGTTATTACTTGAATATATATATTTTTAAACAAAATTGACAAATAAAAAATATTTTTTAAAAAAATTTAAAATTCCTTGAACCCTTTTCGATTATTGTCGCTGCTCAAACGCGGAGTGTCTACTGCTTCTTGCTGCTCAGTGTATAAAGACCGACGGAAAAAAACGGTGTATAACACTAGAGCTGGTTCACGCTGTGACTGTGACTAGTGACAAGTGGCAACGCGTTCCGGGCGTGATTATTTCGTTGTACATAATTCTTGTCGCTATAGCGACGCAAAGTCGACGCAAAACGTCGGCCGGTGAGTTTTGTTAGTGTTCTCCAGCCGCCAGAGGATAAAAATTTTACAATTTACACTAGAAACTTCTTAAAAATTGTCTCCAGTGATTCATATGCACAGGTTTGGGGGTCTCCCCTCAGCCGCCACAGGCTTAAAATATGCACTAACAATTGTTTAAAAAATGTCTCCAACCAATCATATGGGCATATCTTACTTTTGTTTTTATAATCTAATTCCTACACAATTTGTTTTTTACTGTAGTAAAGGCACCCAAGCCGACGCAAAGCGTCGGCCAGGGGGGTTTGGGGGTGTCCTCTTAGTCGCCTGAGGGAAATGTTTTTCTAAATATGCGCTAAAAATGCTTAAAAATTGTCTTCAGCCATATGGGCATAGTATTACTTTTGTTTGTATAACCTCATTCCTAAGCAATTTGTTTGTTACGTACGTTAAATTAATATGATCTTAAAAATTTGTACTATATCCTAATAAGGTTGCTTCTATTAACAAACTACCTTATTTAAATATGAATAATTGACTAAGATATTTAAACATATATGCACGACCGCAAAGGGTTTGAAACTTACTAGCAAAATGTGCGGTAGAACAAATAAAAAAAAAGATATGGCGGATTTCATCCTTCCCGCATTTTTATAGCCTAAAAATAAAAAAAAAATAAAGGGGAACCCTTACAAAAATGGCTGGCTTCGCCAGCCAGGGGGGGTGAACTTCCCTTCTTAAGTATGGAAACGGCCAAAAAGGGATGGAGCAAAAAAATAGTATCATTTAGAATAAATTTAGCTTTTGCTAATATCTAAAAAACTTAAAAAATTTATATGTTTAACATTTTGTGTGAACTGAATTAAAAAATTTAAAAAAAATACTTCCAGATGTACATCTAGGATGGTGTTTTGATAATTGTTTATATTTTTCACTTTTAAAGCATTATACTTAATTTTATTAAAAGTTTTACTAATTAAACGATAATCTTTATCTTGCAACCATTTCCACATTTATAATGACAAAATAATGTATTAAAAATTTATTTACGTTACAATAAGTAAAAAAATAAATTACATGGTGTATATATTAGTGTTTTAAAACGTGATGATTTTTAAATATTTTAAATAAAAATTCTGTTCCAAAATGTTTTGTTATTTTTATGTATAAATTTTCATTTTAACAAGTTTTTTGGTCTAAATAAATGGCGTTTAGCGTGTTAATAGTTAAACAATTTTCTTCTGTCACTCATTTTACAACAAACTCTTAGGGAATCTACATGTTAAAATTAATTAAATTTTACTTAAATTAATTTTAGTATTTGCAGGAAATAATCCGAGTAAGTGTAAAAGTAAAAGTAATTTGGAATTTCAAAAGTCTAGTAAGAGTAAAAGTAAGTGAAATTTAAAATTTGATTAAAAGTAAAAGTAATCCAAAATTCTTTACTCCAACAACAACAACAAAATTTATTCTAGAAATCATTACAACAACAAATCAATAATCACAACAACTAAATAACAACAAAATCAATTTTGCGAACCGATTACGGCGGCTAAAAAAATAATCAAATGCATGATTCACTAGAATATGACTCAAAGCTTTAAAACATCAAGCAATAATTTGAGCCACTTATAGACTGTTTCTAAAGATTTTAATAAAAAGAGCAGTGACCTGTAACCACATTCCACTATGGAATAACTCTATTAGAAAAGAAAATTTTTTTGATATTTATCTGATGTTTTTCCATTCGAAGTTTATACATGTGATCCCTTGTTTTGTTTTCATTAAAAGCAAAAAAAGCGTTTCGTTTATTATTAGTAGTTTCATGTATAATTTAATTTTATAACACTCGACAAGATCTTTATGCGCTTGTCGTTCTTCAAGCGTTGATAATCCTAGAAATTGTAGCCTTTTGGCATACGTGGCCTTTTTTATATTACATTTTCGAAGCAATCTCCTAGTTAAAAATCGCTGCACTTTTTTTATGCAACCTATATCTCGCTGAAGGTATGGGTTCCAAATGACACTGGCATACTCCAGTTGAGAACGTACATAGATGACGTAAGCTCATAAAATACTAGAAATAGAATTTGAATCGAATGTTCTAAAATTTAAAGCTGTTGTTCTTAAAGGTTTTCTTGAGATAATTTCACAATGGTCAGAAAATTTCAATCCTTGAGCCATATTAAACCCCAAATTTTTTGCAAGTTTAAATTTTCAAGAACCGTTTCACCAAACCTTTGATTATATGTATTTTCTTTTTTTATTACCAATATTTAAAACATGACATTTATTTTCTGCCAATTGGAGTTGCCAATTTTTTGACCATTGATTTATTTTTTTTAAATCTTTTTGAAAATATCTTGCACTTTCATTTATCTGTTTCTTAGAAAAACTAGCGTAAAACTTTGATAATTAACTGGATTTTACAGTCATCGGCAATTAACTGGATTTTTGAATGGCAAACGCATTCTGTAATATCATTAATATGAATGAGACAGAGAAGAGGGCCTAAGACCGAACCTTGCGGAACGGAATGTTTTACTTCATGCGAAGATGATTCGACACTATTTATAATGATTGTTAAACCCCTTTCAGTTAAAAATGCTTCAATCCATTTTAAAAAAACCTGCCGGTGACGCCATATTTTTCCAGTTTACATATACAATACAATAGTTTTTGATGGGAAACTGTATCAAATGCCTTGGCAAAATCTACAATAATAAGATCAATTATTTTTTTTATTTTTTAAATATAATGTCCAATCATTTAAGGTAACTGACTTAATTTCGGCCACCTTTTTTATTTTTTTCAATAATTTTTTTTCTGGCTTTTTTAATCGAGCCAGGATTTGGTCTCAAAATCAAACGACAACTATTTTTTTATCCCAGTGCAAAATTTCAAAAATTCTGTTACACTTAAAAGTCAGTAGAGATTTCATTTTTTTTTTTAATAGTGGCTGAAGTTAAGGTGCGTGCCATTAACTTCGGCCACCTAAAAAAAACTGGCTATAGCTATTGCTAAAACGATAATGATAAATATTTTAAAGGTTGCAAATGTACCCTTTGTTCTTGGTACATATAACTTAATTTTTCCCGCTTGCAAACTTTTATAGCTATTAGCAAGACTTTAAATAATTATGTCAAAACTTTAAAAAACACAAGTTTTAACAACACGCATTTTTTTTTGAATTTTTTTTTGGTGTGAAAGAATATTTCAACATAAAATGGCTTTTGTTACAACCAGACAAATTTAAAGAAAGCCTTGTAAAAATTTTGTTTCACTCTATTGAGTTTTTTTATATTTTTAACCTAAAAATAACAAAAAAAAAACAAACAAAATCCGCCTTAATTTCGGCCACCTTTTAGGTTTTAAAAAAACAAAAACAAAAGCCAAAAACACAAAAAACCGATTACAGAACTTAAAATTACCAAATTTAAGGGTAAACAAGACGTTAAAATGTTAAGGAGTAGTATAATTCCACACCAACCCTTACCTATCTTTGATGTTTTATATCTGACCGCATTCCTCTGCCAAGAAAATAACCTGAGTTTTTTTACTGCATTTCAATAATCTTTGAGAAATTCCTATATCGGTTATTGATAGTTCAAACCTAGCCAATTAACAGTTGGATTACTCCAGCCTGCACAGATGTTTACTATGTAGTTCTTATGAATGCATCCCTCCGCCAAAGGATATAACCTGACATTTTTACTGTGTTTTAATTTACTTTTACAGCTTTTTGAAGTATTGGTACTCTATATCGTGGTAAGTGGTGTGTTGGGCGGGGAAACCCCATTGACATTAATATTTACTATATTCACTATATGAATGCATTCCTCCGCCAAGAAAATAACCTGACTTTTTTAATTTGTTTCTATATTATTTTTGAGAAATTCCTTCCGGACTATTCATAATTTAATATAACCTAGTAAATTATGTGTTATGTCACCCCACCCGTACAATTGATGGTGCAAATCGTGTTAAACAGGTTTTTTACGTGAATTTTAAGGTGGCCAAAATTAACGGAATCTTAAAATGCGCATTTAGTTAAACGCATTGCAAAATGATTTTGAAGAAAATATCAAAACATGAAAATTAAAAATTTTGAACCTTAAATAGAAGTTATTTTAAGGTTATATAGATTGGATTTTTGATTTTTAAAACCTTTTTTAAAAAGTGGAATGACAAAAGCGGTTTTCCAGTCATGTGGTATACTTCCACTGTCAAACGATATTTGAAATAACAAGGAAAGTGGTTCTGCTAAGCACGGTCCTAAATTCTTAAGAAACAAAGCCGGAAGACAATCAGGTGATCTTAGAAGTTTCTTCGTCAACTTTTTTTCAATTTAAAAAAATCCTGAGAACATTTTGAACCCAAACCACCTCTGAAAGTTGCCCCCTACATTACCCTAATTTATTATAAAATTTCGCCCAAAAATAACGAATCAATTTTTTTTAAAAGGCCTTATTGTGGTTTTCAGAGGTAGAATCCATGGACATTTGTTGCGAACTGGACAATATTTTCGGTGATGTTTTTATAACCACTGGATAGCACAGATTCTTAAATTTTTATAGCACCCCACTTTTATGGGCCAAAAATTAATGTTTATAATGATATGCGACTTGTAGTCCAAGTGGTCAAAACTGTGAAGTTCTACCTTAAGTGGCCGGAGCTCTGGAGTATGATTTTGAAGGGTGGGAATAAAACAAGAATCAGGGTCGCATGAACAATTTTTGTTGTGTTAAGACGTTAAAAAGTTTAACGCGAAACTATATTTGAAGCCATGGAATTATAAAAATCAGACAAAGTAAAATTTACCTGCTGTTAACATACTTGAGAAGTTTACCACCGATCCGGTCAGACCATTTTCCAACATAAGCATTGCAAAAACCCTATTAACTAAGTAAGTGCCTTTGAGATTTACATTTATTACCTAAAAATATTGTATTAAAAAATTTATATTGTTTTAATTTCGAAATTTACGATTATTAATTTTTCAAGTAAACCAGTATGTCATTAAATAATTTTGCTTTAAAATGTTAAAAATGAGCAAGTTCAAAAATGGCACTGTCGTTTTTTCGTGTTTAATTTATATTTATTCGTATAACACAGAGGATTAGCAACAACAAAAACATGCAGGAGTAACAACAAGAAAAGCTTGATCGAAGCTAAGTCAACTATTCTACAATGTATCTTCAATGGAAATGGGTAAATTACGAATAATTTTGAGGATTGAAAAGGTTTAGCTGAAGTAATCAGCAGATAGCCTATCACTCTCTAAAACATCTTACTGGTTTTGACTTTTCGAATTGCATGCTCTAGCAGTAAATATATCGTACATCGTCAACCAAAACGGTTTTTTACTGGCAATTTTCGCACGCACGCACGCACGCACGCACGCACGCACGCACGCACGCACGCACGCACGCACGCACGCACGCACGCACGCACGCACGCACGCACGCACGCACGCACGCACGCACGCACGCACGCACGCACGCACGCACGCACGCACGCACGCACGCACGCACGCACGCACGCACGCACGCACGCACGCACGCACGCACGCACGCACGCACGCACGCACGCACGCACGCACGCACGCACGCACGCACGCACGCACGCACGCACGCACGCACGCACGCACGCACGCACACACACACGCACACACACACACACTCACACACACGCACACACACGCACACGAACACGTACACGCACATACACGCACACACACGCACACGCACACGAATAAGTACACGCACATACACGCATACGCACACACACACACACACACACACACACACACACACACACACACACACACACACACACACACACACACACACACACACACACACACACACACACACACACACACACACACACACCCACACACACACACACCCACACACACACACATTATAAAACAATTAAAACTGCATAATCACAGAAGTTATGGAACAAATTAAACATCTAAAACTGTAATTATTGTTAAAATTTTATTGAAATTTTTTGTTTAATCCACCCGTGTGTCAAAAATTGGTGAATTTCACAGTGTCTTTGAAGTCCAAATGGAGAACTTAAAGCTAAAGTTTTTCAGTGTGAAATGAAACGCGTACCACTTTTCGTCGTCAGGAAGATATAAAAACGCACAATCAAGGAAGAATAAAAAAATAAGTCGTCAGTGGTAATCCAAATAATAATTATTGAATTGCGTCACGTGTCCCTTCCTCCACACATAATTTTTTTTTTCAAATTGGTTACTTAACCGCAATCACCCTTACAATTTTGCTCGATGAAATTCATCTTTAAACTAAAATAGCCGTCGACAAATTTTAAAAACCTAAAGCTACAAAAAAGGGAAATTGAATTCCGACGTAAAATTTTTGTTGCAGGCAAAATTCAGGTCTTACGCATATCAGTGCAGCCTTTAAAACGGTAGGTTGCTATGAAAATCTCAAAAATTTTAGCAATTTGTAGCCTCGAAAAAACGAAACGCTTAAAGCCCTATAGACAAAAAGGTAGTTTGGCCTTGAGATTAGGCCTAGAAATTAGACTTAGGTATACACTGTTGATTATAGAGACTTTTATTTTAGGTTCCAATTTTAAAAAAAGGTTTTAAGTTGCCCACTCCGTTATAAGTTTTCCATTTTAAGTTTTTAAATTTTTCGTCTTCATCAATCCATCATCAAATCAACATTTCAGATTTTTGGCTCTAAACTTTTCTACTTCTAGATTTAAGCTTCCGTTTTTTAAACATCATGTTTCAGCTAAAAGTTTCATAGGCTCAAGTTTTTACAAGTCTAATGAGTTTTCAATTTAATGGGAAGCTAATTTTGATAACATTAAATAGCTTTATTTTCTGCTTTTTATTATAGTATGTAATAGTATGATATTCTAGCCGTGGTATTTATAAAACCTTTGGACTGAGTCCAAAGCGGACTGGGTCCGGTTTTACGAAGACCGGTCTGAGTAAAAAACGGTCCCAGTCCGTTATTGCAACTGCAATGCACACGTCCAAATCAGCTGTTTCATTTGTGAGGGAATTGTTCACATTATTTTCAAACTTTATTGAACTAAAACTTAATAAATCTTGCAACTGATATTTCAGCAACTAATTTTACGTAGAATTGTAATAATAAAGAAATATTTAGTTTTTTAAATATTTTTACGCAAATTTGCATAGTAAATGTGCATAGTAGAAAAGCGGTGTGCTCGCAATAAATAGCACGATGATCAAAACGGACTGGGACCGATTTTAAGGCAGACCGGTCTGCGTAAAAAGCGGACGCAGTCCGCTTTGGACCGTGTCCAAAAGTTTTATGAATATCACGGTTGGATTCACTTTATTTTTTCTCAAAAATTTATATAAATAAATAAATAAATTTTATTTATTTATTTTATTTCATTTAAAAGAGACATGTGGGTATCATTCCAATTTTTTGCTCACAGTTTCAGCTCCAAGTTTCCTTGACCTCATCGACTCTAAATCATTAAAAATCATTGATACGCCAACTTTCGTGTAAAAAGTCGAAAATTTCAACAATATGCATTTTATATTTTTTATTTATTGTGTCAATCAATGTCAATATATCCAAATTGACAAATCATTATCCAAAAAAATAGTAAATCCAATTTAGATAAGTGTTTTTTCTTATAAAATACCGGTTTTTAATTTCACTTTCTTTTAAACCGTCGGAGACTAATTGTGTCCCGCGAATTTAAAAAAAACACGAAATATGTAAAGTATTTTTTGTCGGAGGTATGGAAAGTGTCTACGGTGACAAATTGGGTTTTTTGACACATTTCTCGGACACTTTCCTTTTACAAACAATTCGCGCGGGTTAAACACACAGGGGCAAATGGTAACCGGTGATACTATTGTATGGGGGTGTTCTTTATTTTACAATACAATTGTCTGGACAAATTAGACACAAAACTCTCCGGCGAGATAATGGCCAGAGCCCCAACGCATCTTAACGAAGGTATTATTGCGCCATCATTTCGGTATTTTTATCGTTTACAATTACCATGAAAATCAAAAAAATTCCGCAGGACTGATCATTTAAAAGATAATGTATTTTTACAGGCAAAATTAGCATAAAATTTTGTATTTTTCATATTTTGTTTATGAGAGATTATAATTGACATTTAGGCCCGTGGACATGGACAAAACTGCAAACAATACAAATTGTTTTTTTTCAAATTTTTTAAATGTCCGTCCTGAATACTTTATTATTTTGAAATTATGCTGTGTATTTTTTGATAATAGATATTATCTAATCTATTAGATAACTTTTTTGTTTGTTCGTATTTTGTACATGTGACCTGCACAATAAAATATTTTTTAAGTTTTAACATAATTGTTAGTTCAAAATAATGATCGCGTATAAATTATCAATATAATAGGGGTAAAAAATAAGGTACTAAAATTTACTTTTGGTTACGTTGTTACGGATATAACTATAATTAAAGCAAATTCGGCGGACATCGCAAAATTGAATGGTGACATGGGGAACCAATTGAAACTTTGCGCTTAGAACGCATAATTTTTTAATTCTGCTTTTCACAAAATATACAAAACCAGCAAATTTTTAGCCGTTAAGAATTAACATTTCTTTTTGAAACTGATTGCTTTGAAAAATAATTTTGAAAATTATCCGCTTCATATTCATTTTTGCTCAATTTTTTTACTTACTTGTTTTAAATATGTCGATTCAATACTGCAAGTTATTGAGATTAGTCAGGTGTAAATTTCCTATAATTTTTGTTTGATTTTAAATTTACAAATAAAAAAGTTTGTATTTTAATAATGTTTTATAATCATGTAATACTAAAAAAACATATTAAACATAATAAATCACATGTCTATTATTTCTCTACACTAATTCATGAATGGCGTCACATGAGAATTTTGACAGTGGCAGCAAAAACCAATCAGCAAGTCGCTGATCTCGATATGGCGACGATCTCCGAAATGATCTCTTTGTCGCCCTGTCAGAAGGGCCATATGATCCGTAACACTCTTAATTTGCACGCAAAAAAACGCCCCCCGTCTAAAAGACCCTAATTTATTTTCGACTCCGTTTTGCGCCGGAACATTTCGGCTTGCCCACCGCAGTACCGACCGAACTGTTCATCGCATAAGATCCGAACGTCTCTCTTTCTGGTAATTTACAAATAATCCCCCCTTGTGTCCCCAACTATTCGCCCGGGGGACGCCGCGCGTATTATCACAACAATTGCATTATTTTACAACTGTCACAGGTGAAACGAATAGGCCCATAATTGCCGAACGGATTTTATTAAGGCGACCGGCGCAGAAATTAACGCGGATTTACGTTTCAAAATTGAAAGTGGAAAAGGCGCAAAGGCCGAGAGGAAACCATGAACTCTGCGGTTTTGCTACTGGTCATCGGAGTCTTGGCGGATTTCGGTAAGTCTCAAGCTAGGTACCTGAAAATTGTTGAATTTGCTGCCGGATTTGCTTTTAAATTATGCATGTTTATATACAAGAACCGATTTAAATGTCGCCAATATTATTTAGCGCATATAAAAAACAACTGCACTTTATGTTTAAAAAACCTCTTTTTTTAAACTGTAAAAACTAAATTTTTTCTTTAATTGTTTTTTAAACTTAAACCAAATATATTAAAGAAATAAAAATAATACCACATATTAATTATTTAAGCATAATATGTTTTTGCCCTTGATGTATAATCACAATACCAAATTATATAGCTTAGCAAAATAAAGAGTATTTTAAATTTTTTTAATTTTTGTAATAGAATATATTTTCATAATAGAATAATAAAAAACTTTTCGAGCATGTTTTTAACTACAAATCAAACTTCTTTCTGTTCTATTATTCTTTAAACGTTTAAAACCTAAAATAAACTGTTTTAAAAACTGAGGGCCGATTCTTTTCAGAAAACAGATAAATTGGAAAAGCAGTACATAAATCTAATTTTTTTCATAAGTTAAAAAATTCAAAAAAATATAAAACACGCAACACAAGGAAAAATTTCAATCAACTCAGTGCATTAATGAAACTTATTGTCAGTTCCCAAAATTAAAAATATATATATAGCACACACAGAAAAAAATTTTACCTTTATGTTTTAAACACCAACAAAAAAAATAAATTAAAAAAAAGTTTGATGTAAATTCTTATTAAAAATAGCAATTAGCCTACGGTAAAAATGTTTTGCAAGCAATCTTTGACTTATGCGAAGCATTTATTATTGTGTAGAAATAATGAAACGATACACTTTCATTTGTATTTTTATGATAAGTTTTAGTTAGTGCTATTCGTAGTATCGTAAGTTCAAAATACTTTATAGTTTATTTCCTAATTTTTAGGTTTAGTTTTATAGTGTAAATAAAAAAAAACTTAATAAAAAAATTAATTTCTATTTTTATTAGGTTAATCTTATAAATTTTTTTTGTTTTTTAATTTTTAATAATATCAATGAAATTAATCTTATTAAAATAATCAAGCTGAATATAGTTGAAATCAAGTTAACCCTTAAATAAAATGAAGTTTTAATTAAAAAAGTTAAAATAAAAATAAAAATAAAAATCATTCTCTAAGAGTGGAAAACCCGGATATATGTAAATCAAAATATAGCGTTTCTATGTAACCGAATTACAAAAACCAAAGTTTTAAATTCTATCTGCTTTTTTCATTAATTAAAAAATTAATAGCAATAAAATTTATGCAAATACACAAAAAATTGCTATTTTTTTCGCTAAAATTTTATTTTAGCTACAACTTAACTGAAAATCATTATTCATAAATATTTTAAACCAACAAGTAGCCCGTGTCAGCCATACAGCTGACAAATAAATATTTCTGTTTTTTTTGGATTTATTTGCTAATTTTTTTAAAAATTTAAACCTTTTATAATAATTCCCCGAATAAGAAGCTTTGCAATGGTACCTCATTTAACTTACTTCATTTCGTGATTAGCAAGGATGATCCCTTCCCCATTTTTGGTGAAAATGTTTTACCCAGCATAAAAATGTCCGTGTTGCTTTTTTAAAATTTTAATCCTCTTAGGATGCTCTCTGAACTGTAAGGTTTCCAAGTATATCTCTTTTAGCCCAATCCTTTTTGTAGTGTGGTTGGGAAGAAAGGTCCATTCCACGTTTAAAAAAATGCGTTGTCCAGCATAAAAATGTTCAGGTTGATTTTTCCACAAAAAATATAAACTGGTTTTCATTAATTAATATGTATTGATAATTAATAGAAAAGGCAATAGCAACAATTAGCAATAAACAAAATTTCAACTTTTAAAATTCATAGGGCCCCTTCTGGTAAAAACGTACTGTTCATATTAAAAATGTTTATGTTATTTTTCTAAACATTCACCCTATTAAAATATTTCCCATATTGTAAGCTTTGCAATGATTCATAATATAATTTAATTTGTTTTGCGGTTGGAGAGAAAGGTTCATCCCCTTTTTGGTGAAAATGCGTTGTTCAGTATAAAGACATCCTTGTTGATCTTTCCGAAAAAACATAATATTCTAGCTTTCCATTGACTAAATACTCTAACCAATAAGTTCGAGTCAACTCAAAGACAAACAATTTTCACTTTCAAAGTCCATAGGGCCCAGTTTTGTGAAAATTCGTTGTCCAGCCTAAAATATCCATGAACTTTTTTTAGATGCCAACCCTTTTATTATGATATTCCCCAGATTGTAAGCTTTGCAACGCTGTTTCATTTATCGCAATACTTTTTGCGGTTGGTGAGGAATATCACTCCTCTCCTAGTGAAAAAACTTTGTCCAGCATAATATAACATAACATAATTTATTTTTGCTAAATGCCGGAAACTCACTAAAGCATAAGAAGTATGCACTTTAACCAAGTGAATATCTTATTAATAAAATCAAAATAACTAGTATAAAATCATACTAATCAATAGATCGCTTTAATTAAATCTAACCATCAGCATTTTCTGTAAGCAATGTACAATTGCTTTTTCCCTATTGTATACCAGTTTATTCAAACACAAATGTTCTTCGCAATCATTAATAATTCTTTCTAATAATTTTCATTCTTGCTTGACAGGATGACACTTATTTAATGGCATTTTAGAAAAGTGTTAGCATCTTGTAATCTTACCAACACTTATGGGTTTTTTTGTTCAACACCATACCATGCAATTTATATTTAATTCAATTCAATTTCATAAAGATGTCCTTCTTCATTTTTAAAAAAAAAAACGTGATATTTTGGATTTCCATTGACTAATTACTCTTACCAATATGTTTGAGCCAATTCAAAAACAAAAGTTTTTCAACTTCCAAAATCCATAGGGTCCCTCCCCCTTTGGTGAAAATGCATTGTCCAGCTTAAAAATGCCCATGTAAAACATTTTAAAATTTGAATGCCCTTACAACATTTCGCGCAGCATGACCTTTCCAATAATACTGTGGCGGATAGCGTTGAGCAGTTTAGGTCAATCAAATTAACAATATTAATTCATGTCTTAAGTAGTCACTACACTCGCGTTCAATCACGTTTTTCATTTCAATTTAAACATTTTTAAAATATATTAATGTACGCGCTGTAATCAAATTACAGTAGCCTGCGCCTGTCGCCGCGCGTGTCAAAACAGTCGTTTATAGCAGCATGTGCGCTCCACGCGGTGCGTGGGCCCAGTGGGTTCCGTAATTATTGTTTTGCGCTTTACTATCCGTGACTAGTGGTACCTACCTGATTCGGAACCCTTGTTGGCAGTACCAGCTTATGTATTTATAATATTTTACCTTATTTTTATTTGACAATGACCCAATTGAGATGCCAACCGCTATAGTTGGTTTCGGCCAACTTAGGTAAGGATTGTGTGTTGAGTGGAGGGTTCACAGAGGCTGTCTGTGAATTCTCCTTTGAGATTAAGGCGACAATTCGGAAGTGCTTGGTGGAGTGACTACGAATTTGGGTACAGGTATTTTAGTAAAGAATTTTGCACGTAATCTACCAACATATTTGGTAGTTGTTTTTTAATTAAGTTAAATAGGTTACATAAAACCCTCGGTGGTGTGTCGTCAAGGACACCCACCGACTTCGTAAAAAATATCGTTTTACTTTTCAACTGGGTAAATTTCTAAAAGAATCAAATATTTAAATAATTCAAACTTAGGCCTCTAACTAAATCAGAAAAATAGTGATTTACTCATTTAAAAATTTATTCAAATTTATTCATTTAATCTTTTGTTTTATTTACTAAAAATGTGTTTTTAAACTGGCTAAAAGCCATAGCCTTAGCGTTCCAAACGCCCTTAAATAAGTCTTTTGTTGTCAAAAACAAATAACTCAAATTTGCTCAAAGTGCGTAACAATTGTCTGCTCTTTGCTCGCCACAACGCGGTCTGTTACTAACGTAAATCAATCATAAATAAACGTTTTGTGTAATCTGTTGTGTAACCTATTTATCTCCGCAAGTAATCTACTGCCAATGCAATATCTCGTTCATAAAACACGTAACCAAGGCAAACACCACGTTCAATCGAACTAACCTAATAACCACAATCAAAATATTTAGTGCAAAGTCCCACACGACACATTGGAACCACGGAACCCAGACCATTTACCAATCCCTCACTTTTCCCTTAACGAAACGTTAAAATTGCACTAATAATTTTAATGTTTCGTTGACAACTAATTCCCACGACGAGAACCACCCTTGTATTTATGCTGTTCGTTCCCAGTTCGGTAGCTTCATATTTTTCAAGCACACCGGGGTTGAAGTCTTGAAGTAACTTTTTGAAGAACCTGAGCAAAGCTCGAGTTTGCAATCGCTGTTCATTTTCCAACCCGTTACTTCAAGGTTTCACCAAATAAATTACTTTGGTGAGGCTACTGAGCTCGGCGAACTAATCGAGTGTTCCTACAATTTGCTGCAAACTTTTTGTAGAAGTCTGACACCATCAGACTTCTCAAATTAAGCTTCAAAATCAAACTGGTATTTTTAATGTTCCATTCCAGTTCCTTACCCACCACAGGTTAAGCCATCGCTAACCTTTACTTCTCTTCCGAAGGATTCGTTTAAAATTTTAGTCCTCACTTTTTGAAGGAGCGAGACCAAATCGCTCTTACTTTTCTGCCCCAACACGGTAATGTTTTACCGTATTAATTAATATAAACGGTATTTTCCCAAATTGGATTTGGTCCTCGCTTACATTTGGCAGCATATTGTCTACGTCGTAATATTTGAAAAGGAATTCGCGAAGAATTCCTCCTTTTCTCAAACCTCCCTACAGTAACCCAACTCCGTGTACGGACTTGACCCCCTGGTCAAGAGGGTGTGTCGTGTGTCCCCTGACTATGTAAGGTTAAACACTAAGGTCAAATCGTGCAAACTTCTTTATTGTGTAATAACCGGCTGAGCCAAATTAAAAGGAAGTGCAGCATAAAGTGTTTATAAAAAGTGCGATTAGTAACGCGTGTGTACTGGATCGCAAGGTCATCAATTTACCGGCTTGACCCTTGTGCGCCCGCTACAATACCTCATTTACTTAAATTCGTTGAGTGGTTAGGGTGAAGTTAGAGAACACACACACACACACACACACACACACACACACACACACACACACACACACACACACACACACACACACACACACACACACACACACACACACACACACACACACACACACACACACACACACACACACACACACACACACACACACACACACACACACACACACACACACACACACACACACGCACACACACACACACGACAGACAGACAGACAGAATTTGCGTCTATTCATATATAGACACACGATAATTTCGGTTTTAGCTAAACAAATATTTTATAGTCTAATATATTTTTTTATATATATATTCACGCACACGAACACGTACACGCACATACACGCACACACACGAACACGCACACGAATACGTACACGCATATACACGCACACGCATACGCACACACACACACACACACACACACACACACACACACACACACACACACACACACACACACACACACACACACACACACACACACACACACACACACACACACACACACACACACACACACACACACACACACACACACACACACACACACACACACACACGCACACACACACACACACGACAGACAGACAGACAGAATTTGCGTCTATTCATATATAGACACACGATAATTTCGGTTTTAGCTAAACAAATATTTTATAGTCTAATATATTTTTTTAAAAAAAATGCGCTCACATTTACCTATAGTTTATGTGTATATCAACTCAAGTGTGTCTGTTAATTTTTATAATGGGGATTACAAATAACAAAATTATTTATCTATGTTCAAAAAAACGCATCGTAATGCACTCAAAGACAATCACAAAAAAGTTTTTGGTCAAAAACATTACGTAAAATTTGTGTGAAACTCACTTTTCTCGTGTTTTAAATTTTAATTATTATGTTTTTATTATTTATTAATAAACATAATTATAGTTTTCGTTTACTAGTTACACAAAATGTTTGGCAAACAAAAAAACTCCGAATCATCCAAAAAAAGTGGGAAATTGGAGCGACCAACTGTAAGGTGCCATTAATTGTACGGAAACAAAATGATTATCAAAAATAATGTTTGCAGAGTGATTTATTTGGTTGAATATCGGACATATTTAAATTCTACCACACGAATAATTTTTTTTTAGATTTTCAAGGGCAATTTTTGAACTGTGGTTTATTTAAAGTTGTAATATCAATTTCAAGATCTTGCAAATCTTTTGACATAGCGATTAGTTTTTTTGCCGCAACAATTTATTTTAGAAATGACACTTGGTTGCAATTTAAAATTCCAAAATTAATTGTGATTTTTAATAATAGCGTTTAAAGGGTTTTTATGTAACTATGTATTGTAATATTTTTTTAAATCACCTAATTTTTTTATAAAACTGTTCTTAAATTTTCATAGAAACCCAGCATTAGGGGAATTTGGTATCACAATAGATAAGTATAAGAATATGTTTTTGCGGTTAAAGAGAAGCAACACAAAAACTCATGAATCTATTGGCGTTGTGTAGTTTTCTTTTTAAATATATCAAGTTTAGTAAAACTGGACTATAATAGAAAAAACACTCTTAATATACGATACAAACTAATAAGTGCTACAAAAATTTGCAAATGCAGTTCAAAGCAAAACTTTCAGAGCGAAAGCAAAAAATTAATAGAAAGAATAGTTTATTTTGAAAAAAAAACATTTTATTTAAGAATATATAACACAAGAGAATTTCTAACTGGACACTAATTTTTAACGAAAACTTTGAAAGAAAACTCGCATATGAGCAACTTTCTGCGACTTTTCTAGCAAAAATCCGCCATTTCCTGCTGGTTTTTCTACGCAGTAATTTTTAACGCGTTGTTAGTTTTGTTGCAATAAAAATTGCCCCTTTTTTGCACGTAAAGGTGCGGTGCGGAGTCAAACTTTTTGTCTTCGATTTTTATAATTTTTTGTGAAACCTTTCCCCTGCCCCCAATAGCCCACAATAATTTTTTCAAGAAAATATAACCAGTGGTTCAAGAATTATGACCCCCCAAAAATGACGTTTTTAGACAATTCTGTACGTGAAAAATTGTTTAATGTGTATAATGATTTGAATTACAAATTATGCACTCAGAGAAAGCGGCTGCATTCTACTTTAATTTGATACCTTGGTCGTTAAGATTGGTGCAGTATTTGTAGAAATATTGAGTTTCTCGGACAAAAAACCCTCGATTTTTTTGCTAAAAATACAAAGTGAAGGAGAAAAAAAAATGGGCAAACTTAACAAAATCACTGCCGTCGTTTGGTATTTTTAATAAAAAAATCGCGGCTTTTTGTACGGTAAACGCAATATATCGACAAATTTATTGAGGTCATCCAGCTTTAATTTACTTGTAACATTACTGAAATAATGTAAAATTGACATTTAAAATTTATTTAATGAGTTTTTAGTTTTTTTTTAAATTTTTTAGTTTAGTTATAAATAAAAAATGTATTTGCTAAAAAGTTTGCGAACGCAATCTCTCTCAAAAAAAACTGTTATTCCTAAAATTTATCAATATCACAAGTATAGGAAATTTGATACAGGAATAAAACTTAAATTTAACCAAAGATTTACTTAAAGAACACATAAAATTAGTTAGGCAAAAAGTTTCGCAAAACACAATATGAAGTTATTAAATTGTTTTCGCGGAAAACATCAAATATAAATGATTGAACTTAATCTAATGAAAATTAAACTTGCCAGTGTGTTTTCTCCGCCAAGCAATCATATTTAAATTTAACGTAGTAATGTCTTTTTACATTAACAAGTAGCCCGTGTCAGCCATACGGCTGACAAATATTTTTTTCCGCATCTTTTATATTCATTTACTAATCTTTTTTTCAAAATTCAACTCTTCAATGCCATTCCAAGACTGTAAGCTTTACAGTGATACCTCAGTTAACCCACTTCATTTTGTCGTTGGAGAGAAGGGTTTTTCCTCCTTTGGTGAAAATATATTGTCCAGCATTAAGATGTTCATGTTATTTTTTTACTAATTTCAACCCCCTTATGATGCTCCCTGAACTATAAGATTTCCCATAAAATCTCATTTACCCCAATTTTTTTTGTGGTTGGGGAGGAAGTTATTTCCCTCTTTGGTGAAAATATGTTGTCCAGTATAAAAATTTTCATGTTATTCTACAAAAACCCATTTATGACATTCTCCAGACTATAAGCTTTGCAATCATACCTCATTTATCCCAATCCGTTTTGTGGTTGGAGAGAAGGGTCCCCCTTCTTTTGGTCAAAATGCGTTGTTCAGCATAAAAAGGTCCTTGATATTTATTTTTTTAAACATTTCTTGAAACTATGCTTTGCAATGATATCTCATTTACCCCAATCCTTTTTGTGTTAAGGAAAAAGCTCATTCCTTTTTTTAGTGAAAAAAACGTTGTCCAGCATAAAGATGTTCATGTTCATTTTTCCAAAAACGTGATATGCTGGCTTTACATTGGGAAATTACTCTTACCAATAGGTTTGAACCAATTCGAAGATAAAATTTTTTTAAACTTTCAAAGTCCATAGTCCCAATCCTGTTTTTGTGAAAATGTTTTGTCCAACCTAAAGATGTCCATGCGATTTTTTTTAAATTTCAACCCCTTTATGACTTTCCCCTGTCTGTAAGCTTTGCAATGATATCTCATTTAGCCCCATCCTTATGCTGGTTATGGAGGAAGATCGTTCCTCTTTTTAGTGAAAAAATTTTGTCCAGCATTAAGATGTCCATGTTAATCTTACCAAAAAACATGACATTTTGGTTTTACATTGGCTAATTACTTTCATCAATAAGTTCGAGCTAATTCAAAGACAAAAAATTTTCAATTTCCAAAATCCATAGGTTTCCCCCTTTTGTGAAAATGTTTTGTCCAGGCTAAAGATGTCCATGCAAATTTTTTTTTTAAATTTCAACTTTTTTATGACATTCTAGTTGGTTTGGAAGCAAGGTAATTCCTTTTAGTGAAAAAAGCGTTGTCTAGTATAAAGATGTTTATGTTCTTTTTTTTTAAAAAGCATAATATTCTGGATTTACATTGGTTAATTACTCTTACCAATAAGTTTGAGCCAATTCAAAGACAAAAAATTTTTCAACTTCCAAAGTCCATTCCCCCCTTTGTGAAAATGCGTTGTCAAGTCTAAAGATACAAATGCAAAATTTTTCAAAATGTCAACCCCCTTACGACATTCCCCAAGCTATAAGCTTTTCAATGATACCTCATTCAACCTATTCCGTTGGGTTGTTGGGGAGGAGTTAGAGAACACACACACACACGCACAAACGCACACACGCACACACACACACACACACACACACATACACGCACGCACACACACGCACGCACGCACGCACGCACGCACGCACGCACGCACGCACGCACGCACGCACGCACACGCACACGCACACGCACACGCACACGCACACGCACACGCACACGCACACACACACACACACACACACACACACACACACACACACACACACACACACACACACACACACACATTACGTCTATTTATATATAGATTAATTTTATATAGTAATTAATTTGCAAATGTTGTTGTTTAATTTAAGTTAACATAAGATGCGCACAATTGATTGAAGGTTCAGGGGCCGATTCACTAAACACTTTGAATTATGAGCTATTTTAGAACGTTGTTTAAAACTCTTAATAACGTTTCGTTTTTCAATTATATTTGTATTTGGATTTGCGTTTGTTATCGATTTTGAAATTTTACCATCCCAGTAAAACTGTTTTTAGACTATTTATTGTCATAAAACTACTATACCATCTATTTTTTGAAATTTTCATTAAATTTATTGTTTTAGATTAAAATCTGACATTAAATTTAAACTTTTTACAACTGAAAACCCCAAAACAGCAATTTTTTCAGCTATTTTGGTGGTAAAATATTTTTGTCTATTAGAAAGTTATCTACCTATGTGAACGTAAAAAATTAATGAATTAGTTTTTAATATCTCATGAAAGTCATGTTGATGTCGACTACTATCCTGAAAATTTTAAGCTAATGAAGTTGCAAAATCCAAAGGCTCTTTAAAAAAATGGTTGTCCAGTTTAAAAATCCCATCGCTTTTTTTCAAAAGTCCCAGCATTTTATAATATTCATCGGACTGTACGCTTTGCAATGACAGCCCATTTCAATCTGTTTTGTGGTTGGGGAGGAGGATTTATCTTCTCTTTAGTGTAAATCGGTTCTCCAGTAAAAACGCCCGTCTTGATCTTTACAAAAAATATGACATTCTAGATTTCCTCAGCAATTAGTTTACAAATTCAGAGTTAAAAATTATTTACTTTGCAAATCTATAGGATCCACCTCTGGTAAAAATGCATTATTCAGCATAATGTCCATTTTAGTTTTTTTTTTGTTTTTTATGTTAGTCTATTATTAATTAGTTTTATTCAATTTTAACCTCCTTACAACATTCCTCTAACTATCCAATATTATTTTATTTAGCATAAACTTTTTTGTGGTTGGAGAGGAGGGTTTTTTAGTAAAAAAATTGAATGTTTTTTTTAAAGGATTATGATTCTGGTTCTCTATTGACTAATAACTTTTAGCAATAAGTTTTAGCCATTTGAAAGTAAAAAATTTTTAAGTTCCAAAATTTTAAATATCTCTAACCCCTTGGATGAGAATACGTCTTCCAGTGTAAAGATGTCTATTATAAGTTTTTCAAATCTTGTTATTAAAAAAATACACCATTACTAGGAATCAAACAATTAATCAATTTAAATACAATAATATCAAAAATATATAATACTTTATATTATATTAAGGAAAAATATGACACTCAGTCTTAGAAGTGAAACAATTTGATGCCATTTTTTGAGCACTGCCATTAACTGTTGTGCGCATAAAATGGCAAAACAACTGTTCTTATTGAGGAATGTGTCGTGCAAATGGGCACTGCTCAAAATGTAGCAGTGTCTTGCGCATATCCTATCATGCTGACTCGAACGCACTGCATTTTAAAGTATACTGCACTTTTTTGGCACTCTTGTGCGCATATATGCGCATATACTGCACATAAAATAGCACAACCGCGGGAAACAAAAAAAAAACCCACTAAAAAACCACTACTTAGTTTGCACACTGTACACAAAATACAAACTTTTAGTATAGACATACAAAAATAAAATCCAATGCAATACATAAATAGATCTTTTTGTGTATTGCATTGGATTTTATTTTTGTATGTCTATACTAAAAGTTTGTATTTTGTGTACAGTGTGCAAACTAAGTAGTAGTTTTTTTAGTAGCTTAGCAAACACTTGTTTTTAAAGTATGCTATTGTGCTATTGTCCAGATAAACTATTGTTAGTTTTAGCTAAAAGGAAAGGCTTAAAAAAACTTGGGGTTTTACCATAATCATCTTTCAGTAGGTTTTAAAACTTGGCTCATACAATTCATCAACAAATTTTCAAAACAACACATATTAATTATTAATACTATTTTTAAATAAAAACTACTGATACACACCGGTTTTATCCTAAGAACACTTTTTATATATCAGAATAATCGTCATTGTCTTTTTCCTGGTTGCCCATGGGTAAATAAAAAATGGATGATAGCCACAAATATTGACTCCATTATTGCGTAGACCTCTCAATTTTTTTGGTAACTATATTCATTAGTCTGTTAAATATATCTATTCCTAGTTTAAATTAGGTCGACATGATAAGTTTTTACTTATCTTGTCTATACGCTTGTTTATCTTGTCTTGTCTATTTTATTATCTATCTTATCTTGTCTATTTTATTACTTATCTTCTTATCTTGTTCCCAGAAGCACAGAAACGCGTTTTTATTAACACTTACTTACATGTTATATGTAAATCCTTTAAAATTAGAACTAATACATATTCATATTACTTCCTTTTATGTTTTTGTTTTATTATATTTAAGTGTGTTTTAATTATATATTTACAGAAATTTACTGAATTTTTTGAAATTAACGGAAAAAGAAAACAAAAGTAGCTGAAAATATAAGTCTTATTTATATAATTTTACCTCTATTATAAAATGATTTTGAAAAATTGGAATTTTAGGAGCTGGTCAGACAGCAACATACAGTTGTGAAAGACAACCGTTCAGAGCTTTATGCGAAGATACCGGGTTCCCTTCACAATTTACATTAAGATGGTACTTAAAGGTAAAAGTAATTTTATTTAATAACAGATATTGTTACATAATATACTTTGAAGGCGCTACCTGTAATAATCCAATAAACTGCTTTTTCTGTTGTTGACAAAGAACAAGGAATGAAATTTTCTAAAACATTGATGCTTAAATGTTGAAAAATTATTTTTAAACGCTTTTTAATGCTTGGCCTAAATAGGAAAATGCCATTCGAGATTCAAAAAATGATTATGGCCAATTTAGTTGGAATATCATATTTTGTGGCCTAATTGCCAAAAACTAAAGTCTGTTTAAAAATGATTGAGACTGAAAAACATTTTAAGATGAGCTTATCTCGCTAACGGTAAAGGTAATTCACACGAAATTATAGTATTTTTCAAAACAATTATAAAATTTTTGGGTAAAAAAGATTAGTGCTTCAGTCACTGTGAGCACCTCTAAAGGTGCCACACAATTGCAATATTTATTCAATAGTGTTTTAAATCGAAATGAGTTAATGACTCAACTATTTTTGGTTGTAAAATGATTTAGAAATAAACAACTTCCATTTGTTAGCCAATGACTGTTTTGTGATATTCGACCTTTGAAGGCAGTTTTTCAGTTTTTTAACAGGGTTGTTTTTAAATTATCGACTTTTAAGGCTTCAAAATACATTCTTATTAGATAATTTCATAAATCCTTTTGAGCCAAATCCAGTACCATTCATAAAGTTCAAGTTCAATATACTCACAAAGTTGTTTTCTTGCTAACTAATGAGCCAAAAAAGAATCACATAACCAAATAATACGCATAAAACAATTTTTAAGACGACTTATCATATTTGGTACTTCGGCTTACTTTATCTTGCAGCTTCAGATAGCGTTCTGTTGCTGTACTACATCTTCAAAAGAGCTTGACTACGTTTAAGGACGGTGAGTGGTGAGTCGATTATACATTGACAGTGTTTTAGGACGGTGAATGCTGCAGTCATTACGGCTTTTATATGTTTTAGGATGGTGATGATGAGCTGATGTATTGACAGCGTTTTTAGACGCGCTAGGCTGCAACCATCCTGATGAGTGACGAAGTGGCTACCGATACGGCGCTGCGACCAACCAGCGATCCTACATCTGGCGGCGAGGACGCCACCATCACCGGACCTGGCGTGCGCGACCAGGGAGAGACTGGGGGTGCTCCCGAGCCAGGGTTTGCATCAAGCGGGTCCAGTGGAGGAAACGGAGGACAGTCCGGTCAGGAGGGGCCGGCTACAACAGGTAGCGCCGCCAGCTAAAAACGCTTGAATCAGCCACCAGCAGCAGAAGAGAGCTACCTCTTTTTGAGGTTCTGGGCTCGAAAGGCGAAGCTACTACCAGATCCGCTTCATCTCCTAAAAACATAGTTTAGGTTCAACAATCAAGCTGAGGGAACTTGGGAATGGAGCGTAGAGTTAAAGATAAAAAATTCAACTTGGTAACGTGAGAAGAGAGTTTACAGTGATAACTTGGGAATTTGGAGCCAAAAGAAAAAACTATGAAACGCATTTTTTAACCTACGTGAAACCGGAATCGCCCTTATAACGTTTTTTATTAAGGATTCCAAGTTTCTTTATTGTTCCAAGATTTTAAGTTCCTATAATTTTCTCACGATTCTAAGTTTTCTACTAACGGCCATAACAACGTCTTTACTGAAAACATTAAAATGTGTGTAAAGGATAACTAAACTTCTTTCAGTGAAAAAAGTTAAACTCATTTTTATTCAATTCTTATTGTTTTTTATGATGCCTTACCCCTGCACCCAGAAAGCTTACAAAAACTCTTCCTCAAAATATCTCCAGTGGTTCAGCACAGATGACCTCTCTCCCAAATCGCATCTTCTCTTAAATTTTTTTCTGCACTTGAGAGATTGCTCAATGGGTATTTAATTTTAAGATGCATAAAAGCAAAATAATGCACTCGAAGAAGGCAGTTACTTTCTACTTTATTTTGATACCTTGATTGTTTATATTGGTGCAGTATTTGTTAAAATATTGCGTTTTCCATACAAAAAACGTTTTTAGCTAAAAATAGGATGTGTAGACAACAACGTTGGGCAAACTTCTAAAAATCACTGCCGTCGTTTTGTGTTTTTAGCGAAAATCGCGAGTTTTTTGTATGGGAAACGCAATTATTTGACAAATACTTCACGTATCTTAACGGTCGAGGATCTATCAAATACAAACAGACTTAAGCCGATTTCTTTAAAGTGCATTTTTTTATTTAAATGCTCTTTTATACCTATTTGACAAGCTTTCAAGTACGAAATTGACGAAAAGCTCCATAATCCCAAGGTCATATTTCCTAAACCACTTGAGATATTCAAATAAAAAAACTTTTTGCGGTACATTATATATTCTAGGCAGGGGTAAGATTTTTACAAAAAAAATCAAAATCAAACAAAAAAATTCACTGTAACTTGACCTTTAAAGGTGCATTGCGGATTCAAACTTTTTGTATTATATTTTGATAATTTTGTGCGAACGGAATCCCCTGCGGCCCCCAATAGCCCACAAAAATCTTTCAAATAAATAGTGGTTCCTAGTGAGAGTTTTTAATATGTTATGACCCACCACAAATGGCATTTTTCGACAATTCTGTATGTGACAAATTGCTCAATGAACGTTACTCCCCACGTTACAAATTATGCACCAAAAAAAAGCGGCTACTTAGTTGCTCCAGATCCATACCTTGATTGTTAAAACAATTGGTGCATTATTTGTCGAAATATTGCGTTCCCCGTATAAAAAACCCGCGATTTTTTCGTTAAAAACACCTCACAATGGCAGTGACTTTGCGTAATTTGTTATAACCTTTCTTTCCTTCACTTCATGTTCTTTTTCAAAAAAAAATCGAAAAGTTTTTTGTACACGAAATGCAAAATTGCGACAAAGACTGCACCAACCTTAAAACCACCGAGGTATCAAATTAAAGTAAAATTTAGCCGCTTTCTTTAAGTGCATAATTTTTAACAAAATTCGTTAAAATCACCTAATCAATCTTTCAAGTAGACAAAAATCAAGAAATGCCCTTTTTATAGGGGTCATTACTCCTAAACCACTGCAGATATTTTGTCAAGAAAATTTCTGGTGGGCTATTGGGGGCAGGGGTAAGGTTTTCACAAAAAATTATCAAAATAGAAGACAAAAAGTTTCACTTCATAGATGACGATTAAGCTATGTCGGTTTGGTGGATCAAGGAAGGCGTCAACCAGCTGAACACGTTTAAATTTACCAGCACGATTCGTGAGTTTTGTATTCGGCTCAAGGGGTCCTGGAAGATGCAAGTTAGCGTTAGCAGGTTAGAGCATTCAGTTGACAAAGGGGCCCGCACACTAAAATCATATTACCTTTGTGCATATTAGAACATTGTTAAAAACTCTTGCTGATTTAGTTTTTCTATTTTTTCGATTCTTGTAAAATTTTTTTGCCTAAAACATACTAATGATGATAATGTAATAATTTAATGCATATTTGTTTAAAATAAGAAACTAATAAAATCTTCACCTGGTAATGATGTGCTAAAATGCTAAATTATAAATAGCACTGTAAAAAGCAACAGAAAATAGTTGTGACAGCTGTGGGTGTATAATATGTTATAAAAAAAAACAATAACGAAAATGACCATTGTATTTTAAATTAATTTTATTATGCTACTTGGTAACCCCCCCCCATAAACGATACAACTAGAGTGACAATGAATGTTTTAATTTTGTTTTAACTTATAGGTTATATAAAGGCCAAGTGAGTTTGTTTTATAATTTGCATAAGGTGGCCAAAA
>JASAMX010015461.1:0-19022 GCA_030248175.1 Microlaimidae sp. YZB2_3
TAAACACGTAATGAAAATCAAAATTCGGAATTTTTTCATAATAGCATAATCTACAAACGTAATAACAGACAAATATTTTTGTTTAACTTTAAAATAAATTCTAGAGTTTAAAAATTATTATTTTAGGAGGTTTATGAGCTTTGGGGCAACCCCCAGTGCTCCGGAGTTCTGCCCTATTCGTGAACAATTAAAAAACATCTTGTAAACTAAAACTTTTTCAAAACTTATTGAAAACAATAAAACACCCCTAAAATGCCCATAAAATATTTTAAAACAAGTTAGGTTAAATTCAGCTTTTGGCTGGGGACTTCCACCCCGCAACCACAAAAAGATCCTTGAGCGATTGCCTTTAGAGCTGACTCTTGGAACTCAGCGAAAAATTAGCAAACAGAGTTTGCTAAAAATGTCTCAGCTGGCGGGGGTCTTAGAAAAACTAAGGGTGCAACCCCATGGTTCACTACCTCTACCGAATCTTTTAAGGTTAAGTTCAGCTTTTGGCTGGGGACTTTCACCCCGCACCCACAAAAGGTGGTACCTGGCGGATCCTTGAGCGATAGCCTTTAGAACTGACTTTTGGATCAGAGTAATTAACCCAGCTAATCATTAGCAAACAGAGTTGCTAAACACATCTCAGCTGGCGGGGGCTTTAGAAAAACTAAGGGTGCAACCCCACGGTTCACTGCCGGATCTTTTAAGGTTAAATTCAGCGTAAAACAAGTAAGTTTAAAATCGCTCATTTTGAGCTCTAGAGCTCCCTCCGCTTTAAATGGCCGGGGCATGATACACAACAGAAATACACAAACACTTGCTGTAAATAATGATTGTAAATCAAGTATTTTGTTTAGCAAAGCTAAATACTATTTAAAAAATTAAATAATTTCTTTAAAAAAATGTTTTGTCGAAAAAATGGCAAAATCGTTACTAAAAATAAAAAAAATATTGACAGTAAACGTAATAAGTACAAAAGATAATCAAAAACCAGGACAAACAACAATGTTACCTAAAAACCACGTTTTTTCGCTATTTTCAAAAGGTTATATTTTTTAAACTGTTAAGATAATATTTCAGTGAAAAAATTTATTACGAGGTTGGAGCCGTATTTTAACTAAAAATTTTAAGAATAAGATAGAACAAATTTCCAATTTTTATTTTAGAAAACACTTGAAAAAAAAAGCTGTTTTAACAATACAAATTCATGAACATGCATCAAACAATAAGAAACTCAAATTTTTTTACCAAACCGGTTTGTAAAATATTGCAAATAAACTTTTATCTTCAATAAAAATATCAATGAAATTAACGACTAAAGTGTGATTGGGACGCGAAAAGTGACAACTTTAATATACAAAAACTGTCGAATGTATCGTCGTTACTACAGCAAAATGAGCAACTGTCATTACAAAATACACGTGAATGTGACTCATTCATTCCTTGCTAAGTAAGGTTCTGTTGGTAATCTAAAATAAGTCACAGTCGCATATATTTTATTACGAATTGTGACTTTTTTTACCGTATTAACGCCAGTATGTGTAATGCGAAATTCCTCGGTAGGAATATTTCTATTTCTGTACAAACGCGTTAAATTTAACGTAGCCCATTTTTCTTTGAATATGACTTTGTATTGTAAAAATTAACAACAAAACCAAGATTTACAAACCTTTTCAAATTTAATACAATTAAATATGAAAGCCGCTTCTAAAATGGATAGTTGAAAAACAGCTTTAATATTGTGGGATTTGTTCTGTCTGCAGTAATATTTGTTTATGAGAAATCTATTAGCAGAGAGAAAAATATTGAATTTTAGAGCAAAAAAAATTCATAATGCACGATGCATTATTGGTACCTGTTCACACTTGCGCACAATGCATAATGCATCAAAACGAATTTTCAGCCAAAACTATTGTTAAATACGATTTTAAATGTTTATTTCACGTATTAAAAGACAAAACCTAACAAGAATAGTGTTGCTGCACATCCAAGGTGACAAAAAAAACTCAAATTAAACGATGTTGGGATAAACAATCCTGAATATTAGGAAAGCTGAAAAAAGCCAAAATATAGAGCCAAAATACCTTTTTTTAAACTTATTTTGCATGAAATTATGTTTTATATTCTGTTAAAAACAAAAATATGTTTTTAATTTTATGTATATAATAAAATGTAAAGTCATTTGTCCAAGAATACTTATAATTTAATCCGTTTTTTAAGCAGAAGAGTTCTCAACGTACGTGCTTTGCGGAAAAAATACGTACTAATTTTCAAAGCGCGCTGCTTCTCGCACAAAACTTGGAACGCCGTTCCAAGTCCGATAATGCATTGTGCATCGTGCATTGTGCGTAAGTGTGAACACATATTTTCGCAGTTTTAATGCATTGTGCATTGTGCATCGTGCATTGTGCATAAAGGCTGGTTCATACTTATGTAAAAACGTCCTTTGAACAAAGTCCAAAGGACGTTTTTTGTTTGTCCTTTGGACTTTGTCCAAAGGACGTTTTTACATAAGTATGAACCAGCCTTAAGTGTGAACGGGCCTTAAGTGTCAAAGTCCCATACGCCACATAATTGGTTTAAAAATCCCGCTTGAAAAATAATAATTAAAATAATGTTTTATGCCAATTTTGACATGAAGATTTTACATGACTATTTTAGATTTTTTAAAGTGATTAAACCACTATATAAAATAACCAACTGTGTTTTATGGCTCAAAAATGACTTTTTCTGAAGGTAAATTTTTTGGTATTAAGAAACAAATTTTTACTAAGCTTTTAATTAACTTAAAAATTTTTACTAAGCTTTTAATTAACTTACTGTAAGAGTAAAGCGATTAAAAAAACGAAAATTAAGAATAGTGACTCTAAGGTTGATAAAATGTAATCAAAAGCATGATAATAGTAATAAAATAAAAATCAATTTTATTGTCTGACTAATTATTTATAATTAAAAAAAACACAAAATATCATAAATTAAAGAAAAACATTTTCGTTTGTACAGATTACTCGAATGAATTGGCGACGGCATCGATCGAATATCAAAATACGAATGTAAACAATATTGTCTATGTAAATAAAAGTGTCTCATTTTAAATAACCAAAGCATCTAAAATGTTGATCACGCTAGGAAATCTCCAGTCACAGGGTCTAACCGAAATAGCCGGATCCTTTTGCCCATCTTTTCCTCATCACAATTTGTTCGTGTCTTTTTCGAATTGCGGCGTTCTCGAAAACGGGTTTGTTTTTGTTCCGTTCGTAGCTATCCTTTCGGTAGAGAACCACGAAAAGCATCATTGCGAGGATGATGCAAATTAAGCTCATGATGAGAGTGGAAATTCTGTCGTCTTCTGCCGATGGAACCCGGTACTGAGTTAGAGTATAACTAAAATAACGAGTTGTTTAGGATTTCATAAACAGCTTATACAGCTTATAGTTTCTGTAGTGTTTTATTCGTATTTTGGCGTTAGATTTTTGAAGTCAGGTTTTATAACCCAACCGAATTTTTAACATAATATTATTTTGTCAAAAATTTTTGAAGGACAAAGCTTCGGTTTTAACTCATTCGGAGCCTTTTTCTATAAGTTTTATAATGTACTTTTGATTTTGACCAAAAATAAAGTACAAAAGCTTCGTAAAAATTGATAGTTTTATTTGTTTTATTCCCCTGTGTACCTGAATGCTCACCCATGTGCCGGATTCACACTTGGTAAACATACAAAATATTTTACACCCTGAATAACAATGCAGTAGATTTTTAGATTTCAAATTGTTAATAAATTTATACTTTGTGCCTCTTGCGTAGGTTATGACTCCGCATGATATTCGAGTGGAATTTCCATTGTTATTGTCTTCTTGTTTAAATAAGATAACAAGCGATCTGCCAATTATAGATGTGGGCCCCTAAAATTTTTTGACTGTAATTCCTTTGTTTAAAAATGGCATGATAGCAAGACGAATGAATAACAGCGGGACCAGTGATTTTTCATGCTTTACTCGTGTGTCCAGAAGATGCAATTATTCCAATGGACAATTTTGCTGACATTACCCATCACTATAAAGATCGTTGTGACAATTTAAACCATTTCTACTAATATTTTAGAGTTTATTTTTAGTTTGGCAGCTGTTTTTGATTCATTTGGAATATTTATTTTTCTTAAAATGACAGTTTTTTTTAGAAAAAGCAGGAGGACTTCTTAAGGGACAAACTGATACCGCATTAAAGGTACGCGGTCTTTAGATCCGCAAGTATGGAATTTGGAGCCTTCAAAATTTTTGACTTTTTTTAGGCTTTGCTAAGGTTTAGGTATTGGTTTTAGCGATATTTATTTTGGGCTCCAATTTCCTTCAGTTCATCGACCCTAAACCGCATTTACCACAACAGCAGTCAGAAATTTTTAAGATTATTTACCGAGATTTCATCAAATTTAGCTAAAATAAAATAAGTTATTAATTAGTGTAGAATTTTTTTAATATTTCTCGATACTTTAATAAAAAAATTTAGTGCTATGGGTCTATTGACCTTTCACTATTGTAGGAGGACGGATTCCCCAAAATTTAAGCTTAAATGAAATATGTACTCTTAGTATAAACATCCCTAATGTTTTGATTTAACGTTTTTAGTAGGAAGCGTCAAATAAAAAAGTCTTTTTTCCCTAAATTTATCCAATCATTGTTTGAAATAACTTTTGTACAAAGCACATTCCAAACGGCGCTAAGTTTTAGATAATAATTCAAGACTACAAAATTCAATTATTTTCGGGCCAGAAATAACAACCACATTGTATCTAGTTTAAAGAAATGCCATTTGGAATAGCTCAAATAATACTGAAAAATCATAAATTTAAAATTAAGTGTTGTTTTTTTTATTTATATTTGTATTCATTATTTCAAATTATATTTATGTTTACAGAAATTATCGCAATTCATTCTTGTTTAGCACATATTTAAAAATTGTTAGTTTAAATAAAAATAAAAATTAAATTTTTACGAAAAAAAGACAATCTGTTAATCTTTTTAAAAAAGGCCGAAAAATTAGAGCGTCAGTATTTAAAATTTTTTATCTGTTTACGGAATTTATGAAAAACTTTGCTTTAGATTTTGCTCTTTTGCGGCGTTTTAGTGTAATAAAATTTTTTACCGTAATCATGTATTATTATTTTACAAAAAGACCTTCGATATATTAATCTTTATAGATTTTATGTTCTAAAACCCGAATTTTAAACACAGCTACGTTGTAATTCTGAAATCCTAATCAGATCATGCTAGGAAAATTTATGAGAATTTTTTGTTTTACCAATAGTTTTTTCAAACGTCTTATTTTGTACATTTTTGGTTTTTTGTGAATTTTTACAAAAAAGGGAAAAAATTTACAAAACAATCGCATGTTTGCAGCATTTATGAAACAGCGGCTTCAGATGTACAAAGAAAATTGAGCAAAATTACAAATTTGTAAATTCCGCAATTTCCAAAGTTAAATTAAAAAATATCGTTGTACGTTATTTTTTTTAATTAATAAAATTAAGAAAATTTAAATGTTTTATTAATTTACAATTACAAAGATTTTATGAAGTAGTCCTAGAACAAAAAAAAGCACAACGTACCTGTAAATTAAGTCTGGGGTCGTACTGCGTGCTTTCGTAATTTCCAGTTTCGTCGGCATTGATAACTTCCAAGTCCCCGATGTGGCGCTCGCAACCGGCTGCTTCACCGTGATTGTCGTTGTACGGATTGTAATGCTGACTAAACACTTCATCATACAAAATAAGATATTTAAATTCTTCAAAGGTTAAAGTCAAACTAAAAGTAGCTGTTCTAGTTTGCTCACGTGACTAATTTAGACACGCCCACATGACTTACATGAAGACAAAAGTTTTCGTTCAACCGACACGAGCAATTTTCAGAAAACTCTGTGCGTATTTGCAAACTATAAATCAAATGATAAAGTCTTTTCTGACATTTTGTACTGTAAAGCGTTTAGTAGAAACCAACAGAGCAAAAATTTCCTTTTTGTACTTACATAAAAATTATTTTTAAATTATTACAGGTATAAATAATGATAATAATAATCATAATAATAATAATATCAATTTTAATACAAGTATATAGCACAGTCAAAATCAATAAGTGTTAAATTAGTCGTTTTCACAAAGAAACTAGCCTTAAAAATGATCTAAGAATAGAGCAAGAAAAAGGGGCGATTTTTTCTTGGGCGTATGTTTACACAGAAAAGATATGGACTAGTCTCAGATGGAAATTATGTGGACTATAGGAAATTTGCATTTGGTTTGGGCAGCTGCCCACTGAATAAAAATTTCTACCATACGATAATGATTCGTTTATGCATTGAACTATTCACATAGCACTGTTGCAATTTTCTAGTCTGATGAAATGTCAATTGAAAAAATCATACTCAAAGCAATCTTTAAGAAGCGCGAAATCACCACTTTTTCGATTAGAAGGTTATATTGGATTTTGTAAAAGTGGCGATTTCGGGCTTGTCAAAGATTGCTGTGAGTATGATTTTTTCAATTTACATTTCATCAGAGTAAAAAAATGCAACAGTGCTGTGTGATTAGTTCAATGTATAAACGAATCTTTATCATATGGTAGAATAATTTTTATTCAGTGGGCAGCTGGCCAAACCAAATGCAAATTTCCTATAGTCCAAATAATATCTATCTTAGACTAGTCCACATCTTTTCTGTCTAAACACACGCCCGGGTAAAAAAAACATACGCCCCTTTTTCCTGCTCTATTCTTAGAGCATTTTTCAAGGCTATTCTACCACTTTTGAATCATATTAAAAAAATAGCCTAATAAACTATAGTTTTCGCTACGCAATGAAATATGTTTATAATTATTCTGTTGACGACATATACTTTTTTAACAGTTTTAATATTATCAATGGAACATGTATCATTTGTCAATAAAAAGTGGCTTCTAAAAAAATTATTGCGTAGTTTTCTACGGTTTTCAAAAAGCCCATGTTTCTTTCTGATCAATCAGTATTGAAGGAGCAATATCGGTTTTTAGATATAAGCGTTTGAAAAATAATATGTTAATAATAAGGAGACGAGGAACATAATACAAAATTTACCCCCGTTCATAATTTGCGCGGTGCCGTGCGGCTTTATCTCCGTTTGGAGCTCCCGCGCCAACAATAATTCATTTATAATAAAAATAAAAAGTAATAAAATGTAATAAAAATAATAAGAAGATGAAGTTAAATTACAAACTGTGTTTAATTCAGTTTAGTTCGCATAAAATGTCTAAAAAACAAAAAAAATTGTACTTGTTAGGGTGATCTAATGGGATTTTCGTAATAAAAATCCGTGTATATTTCATCATTTTTTTCATTTCATTTCACGTCAAAAATACCAAAAAATTTTTAAAAAAATAGAATACCTCTATTCTACATGAATCGGACTTTTGGCTTTTGTGCTTTGACATTTTAAATACTAAGTATAAATCAAAAATGCCAATCAACACAGAAATGTAAAGAAAGATTAAAACCAATAGAATAAAATATAAAAATTAATAAAAATTTTAATTAAAAATACCGAGTTACAGTCAAATCAATAGGCATCGAATTAGTAGTTTTCAAATAAAAAAATAACTAAAATATGTTTTTTAAACAATCAAAGTTTATTACTGAAATAATCTGGGTTTTTTTTAAATATATAAAATCTGCCCAGAAAAAAACATTGGCTATTTTTTTAAAGGACAAATATCTTGAAGAAATTTAAACGCATAATTTTGCAGTTAGTAAAAACACACGGACATTAAATGTCCGTGTGTTTTACTAACTGCAAAATTATGCGTTTATGTAAAAAATATTATAAAAACATGCCTATTAATAAGTAACCAAAAATTTTAAGCTTTGTTAATGTCTGGCAAGTATATTTAAAATGAGCGGTTTTTCACAAAAAAATCATCGACTGTTAAAAACAAATAGTTGACAATTTATTTAAGTCTCACTTTATCTTCTTTTGTCTGAGCACACATTAGGAGTAACGCAGTAATTTTTTGAAAAAAATAATGTTTTTCTATTCAATTTCTCATGCACAAGAGGAATCAAGAAAAAAAACCCACAACCGATTTACGCAATTTTTCATGCTGATGAATGTTTTCATGTTTAAAAAACAATAAATGAAAAATTTACCTCACTCGTGACTTCCAGTGACAACCGTACATTCCTAATTCTGTTATGTACATCGCATGTTTTCCTGAGTTATCGAGACCAGACAGCTGAAATAATATATATTTATACGCAAACTGTAAAATTATATTTATTTATTAGCTGAGGTCTTTCACTAAGCACTTGCACCCCGAACCCTTGAGCAAGTTACCTTGAAAATTAGGGTAAAAAGCCCAGCGCAAAATTAACAGACAATGGCTATCGAAAAAGCATTTCAGCTGGTCTAATATGCCTCTAAAGTTCATTACCGAATTTTTATAGATTGAATTCAGCTGTTGATTTAAAATTTTCACTCCGCACCCCGAAAAATAGTACCTGGCGGATTCTTATAGTTTTTTGCACATTTTACAGCTTCGTTTGAGTGCCATGTTATAAAAAGTAGAGAAGTTTACATGTAGTTATGATGACCACCTCATGAAAGTGTCAAGTTCACCCATGTGAAGTGAAAAGAATATGTTTGGCCGAACTCGTTATTTAACTATTTTGTTTTAAATTTATTTTTAGATTTTCACCCATAAAAACTACCAAAGTATTTTCTTTAGCTTATTCCTTGCAACAATTTAAGCATGTTCTACACTATATAAATCTTACAAAATGCACTAATTTAAATATCTATGCTGCAAAATGCCGTCCTGCTAAATCTATTTGTTAAATTTACAAACTTACATTAAATTTTAGGTCTCCACGTTTGGTCAAGAAACGTGTTTTCAGCTAGTTAGGTTCCAAATTTTAAACATTAATTTTAGACAAAACTGCTAAAGTTAGTTAAGAACGAAGTGAAAAGTGATAATGTAACGCTGTAAAACGCGCAACGAGCACGTATTCACTTGCCACGCCGGTGTGAACCAGCCTTTAATTGTACAAAAAATTTGTTATCAATTTTAAAAATTTCACTCGTGTACTAAGGACAAATTTTTAAAAAATATATGCAGCAAGACTAAATTTAAAAACAAAATAATTACCAAAATTTGCATGAGCAAAAATTTCTGAGTGAAAAAGTAACCACAAAAATTTTCCCTAATATGTGCAAATTTCTGAGCTATATTCCACTACTTACCGAGAGTTTCATTTTAAGTGGCCTACGAAACGTTTGCTGATAAAAATAAGCTACTCCGCGAGTATCATTTTTTGATTCGACTGCTCCTGTTGGTCTTAAACGGGCTACGGCTACTACAATGAAAAAAAATTGGTATTTGCAATTGCAAGAAAACATGAAATTAATTATTTAAATGCATTAATTTCATGTATTCTTGGTATTTGCAGATAATAAAACCCAATTTGCATTCAATAACAAAAAATAAACGAATTTTTAATAAAAACAAACAAATTGTTCTGTTTGTCTATCTGCCTGCACGTGCGCGTGTATGTGTATGTGTATGCGTGCGCGCGTGCGCGCGTGCGAGTGTACGTGTGTACGTGTGTACGTGTGTGTTGGTAAGTGTGAGTGTGTCTGTGTGGGGTGTACGTCATCGTGCACGCTGATTTATAAGCAATCTCAAATTAAGGTTAAAATTTGCGATATGTGGGTTAGGATGTGACTTCATGGAAACAAACCAGGGCTAAACACATAACGTTGCCGATTTTAGCTGAAAATGATTAGTGATAGTGTCGCAATTCTAAATTTCTCTAAGTTAACTTTGTAAACCCCTTAAAATTAAACAACGTCTTTTTAAATGGGACGTTTGAGCGTGCATATAAGAAAAATTTCTTAAACTATTTTTAATTATAAATTATATTAAATTAAAGCTAATTATTTAACATTAACAAGAATACATGAAAATTAGTTAATAAAGAAATTTCATGATTCTTGACATTAACCTTTTTTAAATTTCTAATTTAAAATAAATATTATGACTTATTTTTGATTTATATCTGGCTGACCGCGAAAATCAGAATGCACACATGAGAGGATGAATTATAAAATTTTGCGGTTATGACGTTTTTCTAAACAAATAAAAACGTAAAATTTCTTTTAGTTCCACCTTTTTACAGAATATACAAAAATTAACTTTAGCCTTAAAAAAATTTGCATTTGGGTTCCAAATTAAGTAATTTGCGAAATAATTATTAAAATATGGGTTTTGTAATCTTTATTATTAAAAATTTTGTATGGTTTTATTGTTAAATAGTCAATTCATTACTAAAATTATCGAGGTCAGCTAGAGTTTATTTGCCTATAGTTTTTTTTAGTTTTATTTTAGGATATTTTCTTTTTTGGTTCTAATTATCTATCCATTCAATATTTGGTTTTTGTTCCAAAATTAATTGACGTAAATATGGAAAAATACTCAGTTCCAAATAAGTAAACTTGACAGGCACAGACTTTTTAATGTCCGTTTTTTAACATAAATAACTTCAATTTTCAACTCTTTTAACTACTTTTTTATTTAATTTTAGTTATAATTAATGTTTTGGTATGAACAACGTATGCTTAGTTTTACCAAAAATGCTAGTGTTATTTATCAGAAGAATCAATCAATATAGAGTAACTAAACAGGCAACTATGCGATCAAAATTACCAGGTAGCCATGGGCCTCATGAACTTGCTATTTTATAGAAGAATTAACCCTTATTGACCTAGATGACTAGCAGTATTAAATCTACTGTGTAAAACAACAAGGCCATTAAAAATTTTGAGCAAAATGGTCTACTTTTAAAGATTAAATGTCTGATTTTATTAATTTTTTTTTCAAATCAATGAATTCGGAACCGTATAACCTATTTTTAACAGATAAAGTTGACTGATTGTTGCAAATTTTGTAAAAAAAAAGATTAAAAAACTATCTGCGTTCCAAATCACGTTTCAAATATAAAAGTAAAATTTTCACAAATTCAGGGGTGGTATGCTGAAGGTCTAATTGGATTTAAAATTAATCTGAGATTAGCGATTGTCGACACACAGTAAACATACTAACAGTATTGATTAAATAATCTAGGTAACGAAGTTAATAGACTTAATCTTAGATTAAATCGTCATTAATTCGAGATTAGCAGGAAAAACCCGAAAATTTTTAATCCACCTCCGAAGGTGGTTTAAAAATTTGCATAAATTAACAGTTTAATTTCGAGTTAGTGACGATTTTCTCTGAGATTAAGGTTTAATCTCAGATTAAATTCGTTAAACTAGATTATCTAATCAATACTGCTAGTATGTTTACTGTGTGTCGACAATCGCTAATTTCAGATTAACTTTAAGTCGGATTACACCTTCAGCATACCACCCCAGAATTTTAACTGGTCTTTTTCTTATGTGCTCGCACAATTCCGTATGCTGAAGGTTTAATCCGACTTAAAAATAATTTGAGATTAGCGATTGTCGACACAAAGTAAACATACTAACTGTATTGATTAAATAATCTAGGTTAACGGAGTTATGTTAGATTAAGACTTAATCTCAAATTAATTCTTTAATTCGATATTAGCGGGAAAAACCTGCAAATTTTTAATCCACCTCCGGAGGTGGTTTAAAAATTTGCATAAAAAAACAATTTAATTTCGAGTTAGTGATGATTAATCTGAGATTAAGTCTTAAGGCTGGTTCATACTTATGACAAAACGTCTTTTGGACAAAGTCCAAAGGACAATTTTAGAAAAGCCAAAACGTCCTTTGGACTTTTTCCTTTGGACAAAGTATGAATGCTATTTTAAATTTATCCTTTGGACAAAGTCCAAAGGACAAAATGCAAAGGAAAAAGTCCAAAGGACAAAAAGTATGAACACGTTGTCCAAAGGGAAAAGTCCAAAAGACAAAGTCCAAAGGGAAAAGTCCAAAGGACGTTTTAATTGTTAGTTTATTACGTTTTGGTGCCAAATTCTCCCTTTTAAAAAAAAATTTTTTTTTCCTGTTTATTAACGCTGTTTTTGTCTCTTAGACAAAGTCCAGAAGACTTTTGTCCTTTGGACTTTGTCCAACGGACGTTTTGTCATAGGTATGAACCAAGGTATGTCGTTATACTTCATACCTATGACGTTTTGTCATAGATATGAAGCCTTTAATCTCACATTAACTCTGTTAACCTAGATTATTTAGTCAATACAGTTACAAGTTTACTGTGTGTCGACAATCGCTAATGTCAGATTAACTTTAAAGGTTGGTTCATACAAAGTCCAAAGTACGTTTTTACATACGTTTATACGCTGTGTTTGTCCTTTGGATTTTGTCCAAAGGACGTTTTTACATAAGTATGAACCAGGTTCCTATGCTGAAGGTTTAATCCGACTTAAAGTTAATATGAGATTAGCGATTGTCGACACACAGTAAACATACTAGCAGTATCGATTAGATAATCTAGTATGTAACGAATTTAATCTAAGATTAGGTTTAATCTCAGATTAAATCGTCACTAACTCGAGATTAAATTACTAATTTATGCAAATTTTTTAAACCACCTCCAGAGGTGGATTAAAAATTTGCGGGTTTTTCCCGCTAATCCCGGATTAGTGACGATTTAATCTGAGATTAAATCTATTAACTCTAACCTAGATTATTCAATCAATACTGTTAGTATGTTTACTGTGTGTCGACAATCGCTAATCTCAGATTAATTTTAAATCGGATTAAACCTTTAGCATATCACCCCAGGTGGATTTAATTTTTTTATAATAACGGGTAAAAAACTAACATATGGAAAAACGATAAGTTTTGGAAACAAATTACAAATTATCACGCAAAAAATTTTTTAAAAGTTAAAATTGTACCTAATTCAGGCTCTTTAGTATCATCCCAATATTCCAGTCGAAGATTGCATTTTTGTAAACTTCCGGTTTTTCCTTTTCCTTTAGCTCGTTTTCCGCACGTTTTTGAGAAGAAGAAAAATCCGATTAATAAAAACCAAATCCAAAATCTTTCATAATTACCCATACCCTGTGTTTATACGCTTAAAATACGTTATCCTAATATAAAAATAGGATGGGAATAATTTAACAAAACAACATACTGTGTATAGTTATGATATACCACCGTGAAACCTGTGTACAGAAAAAAGTTAGAAATGCCCAATTAAGAGTGAATCTAAAATGCGTAACGTAGTAAAAGTTTTTTCGGCATCTAATGTCAGTGTTGTATTGACAATCTACGCGCAGTGTACTCCCAAACTGGTCAGAATGCCTGAAGATTCCCACAACAGAATTTGATTCATGATATCACGAAAAATTAAAGTTACAAAAGAATTTGTAATATTTTTTTGTTGAATAATTGTATAACTTATATAACGTGTTAAAAATGCTGTATAGTAATTTGTAGTGTATTTCTTTCTGGATTTTAATTAATACAATCGATGTGTCAGGTAAAAAAATTGTATTGCACAAAAAATTGTATTACATCAAAAATCAATTTCTAACGATTAACAAGTTATTAACAAGAATACCGCTTGGTAATGATGATTGTTGTCTATTTCTACACCACTTTTTAAAATAAAACATTTCTACAACCGAATGTATAATTAAAACTTATAAAAAACAACGCTTAGTGGTATCAAAAACTTAAGTTTTAAATTGGATTCAATTTCGAAAAATATTAAACGAATATTGCCGCTTTAAAAAATATTTTTACGTGCGTTTTTATACATTTGTGTGCGTTTTTGTTTGCTGTTTTTTATGTATTATCAGTTTGAATATAAAGTTTTACTTTTAGAAAAAGCGAACTGCGTATGAAAAAGACATTTTCCGTTTTTAAATTTTAAATTCTGTAATTATAAGAAAGTTGCAAAAACACCAGATTATACAAAAATAATACCAAAAGTTAGTGATGGACGGAACTGCGGAACCCCCGCAACCGGAACCGAAATTGAGATTTTCCATAATTCCGGAACAGGAACCGGAACCGGAATTCCAAATTTTGCCCGGAACATCAGGACCCGGAACTGCTTATTAAATTACGAAACCCCCCGGAACACCGGAACTGGAACCATGACCGGAATTGACATTTTCCAAAAATCGAATCCGGAACAGGAACCGGAACCGAAATTCAAAATTTTGCCCGGAACATCCGGAACCCAAATCCGGAACTGGCCATCACTACCAAAAATCAAAAATGTTAGGTTTGTTCTTCGTATTTGTTGTATGGTTTTGTAACTTTTTTAAAATTACAAAAATTGAAACTTAAAAGAATAAAAAAGGAAGGTACACGTATACAATTTAATTTGTACCCTAAAAGTATCATTTAATGGTAGTTTTGCGTAGAAGTGCCAATTAAATGGTTCTTTTTTTAAGAAGTGTATCATTTTTTATTATATGTTTTCGGTAATAACAAAATAACTGCAAAAAAAAACAAAATCGCAGGTAAAAATTCTTGGAATGACAATATTTCTTAAGGAATTTCTCAAGAATAATATTAAAACACATTAAAAACGTCAGGTTAGTAACTTGCAGTCATATAGTGAATATAGTAAATATCAATGTCAATGGGGTTTCCCCACCAAACCCACCACTTACTACGATATAGAATACCAATGCTTCAAAAAATTGTGTAAAGCAAATTAAAACACAGTAAAAATGTCAGGTTATTTTTCTTGGTGGAGGAATGCAGTCATACGAATTACGTAGTGAACATCTGTCCGGGTTGAAGTAATCAAACTCCCAATTGACTAGGTTTGAATTATCAATAGACTGGTAGGAATTTCTCAAAGATTATTGAAATTCAGTTTGAAAAGTCAGGTAATTTTCTTCACGGAGGGATGCATTCAGATATGAAACATCAGAAACAGGCAAGCAGTGGTTGAGTGGACTTAGATATAGCCCTCCTTAACTTTTGTAACGTCTTGTTGAAATTGTCTTGTTGAAACTTGTCTAAAGTTGATAATTTTGGTTTATGTAAACATTTTTGTGTGTTTTAGGCTTTTGTTTTTGTTTTTTTTTTTTAATAACCTTAAAGGTAGGCTGAAATTAAGGCGGATTTTTTTTTTTGTATTTAGGCTAAAAATATTAAAAAAACTTTAGAGTGGAATAAAATTTTTACCAGTCTTTCTTTAAAGTTGAGTGGGTGTAACAAAAGCCATGTTATGTTGAAATATTTTTTAGGCAAAAAAATTCAGCTAAAAACACAGGTTATTAAAACTTTTATTTTTTACGGTTTTTACATAATTATTTAAGCCCGGTTCACACTGAGGTGGCAATGCCACCGGTGGCATTGCCACCGCTGTTGTGTTTAACGTTAAACATATGACGTGTACACACTGAGGTGGCAACGCCACCTCGCGGTGGCAATGCCACCGCGAGCTGTCATTGCCACCGCTGTTGTGTTCGATCCACAACTCTGTCATCAGTGGTCCCACTGCTGGATTTTTTCACCCAGATCTGGGTTTTTTACTCCAATCTGGGTTTCTGGGTTTTTTTTGGCAATCCCGGTTTTTTCTCAGGAATATTTTTTCATAATTTTTATAATGAAACCAAAAATCAAAAAAGCGTAAGAACAATCAATTTTAAATTATTTTTTTCTCGCTCTTCGCTCCGCTCAGTGTACGTACGTTTTAGCCCTTTTTATGATTTTATTACAATGTTTAAGGAATAACCAAAATAAAAATGATTAAAAAACTGTAAAGCTGATAGTTCTTTCTAATACTTTGTTATTGTAGTCATTTTAATAAAATAATAAAAGCAAATAAAATTATTATGCAAATTTAATGCATCCTAAAGGCATAAAATAAATCAATATAAAAAATTTGCGCTTCGCGGAAGGTTCAAGTTTACAGTATTTTTTGCATTGGTTGTTTGGCCGCATGTTGCCAAAATGCTAAGGATCGTGCAGCCAAGCGTTTTTTATTTTATAATTTTGTTAGCCATCTATTTTTAGATGAGATTTGAAAAATAATTAAAAATATTTAAGACTTGATAAAATTTTTATATGTCTTTAAAGATATTCAATCTTTTTATTTAATGCATATTGGAATGAATTAATATAATTTTGGAATACCTATATAACATATAAATTTTAACACAGTCATTTATTGAAGACTAAAAACATAATTATGTAAAATTTAGAATATAAATACAAAAGTAATAAAAATTGTAGCCAGGAATGGCATTGGCCAGCTATGATTGTTAAGCTTTTTATCACTGCTTTTTTTACATTTAAAACTTCCTGAGCTTCGCGTCGCAAATAAAGTATTTGCAAATTGCAAAAAAAAAATTCAAGAAATATGCGTTTTTTGACAAATCCTATATACTGTCCCGATATTTTTTATAGTTAAGCCAAATCTAACAATATAAATAATCAAAGTATTGATATTTTATACTTTTGTTGTTTTTTTTGCCACAGATTAATATTTTTTTTATTGAAATTAGGGAATTTGGGTTTTTTGTTGCCAATTTGGGTTTTTTTTTCTTACCAAATCTGGATTTTTTGAAAAAAATTTCAGTGGGAGCCCTGTCTGTCACCGGTGGCAGCTCTCTTAAGAAAAAAAAACGCATGGAACCGCGCGCATTGTTAAAAAAGTCAATAAAAAATATTATGGTTTTTACATAAACGCTTTCATTGTATAAGCGAAACCAGCAAACAATATTGCGGTTTAAATAGAAAAACGCGTGAATTGCATAAATAAAAAAATTATATAGCAAAACCGTGTTTAGCAAAACAAACAAAAACAAAAAAAAAATGATCTTTTATGAAAAAAAAAAATTTAAGTAGCTTTTAAGAATTTTAAACACACGTACATACATAGCATAGAAAATTGCTTGAATATGATTTCACAATTTTTATGCATTAATAAAAGATTTGCAAAATTTTTCTGCTGCACAGTTTCTAATAATTTGCGCGGCCTCAGTTTAAAAGAGTATTAAACAATCTAAAAACAGGGTTATTAAAAAAATCTAAAAACAAAATTGTTTACTATACTAATTAAAAAGAAAACTTTTAAGTTGGTTAATGTTTCTTCGACCACAATACTTTTTTAGAAATAAAACTTTAAAAAATATGGCTACCGATTCGGATTAACTTCCAATTAAGTTCGGAACCGTCCGAAGAGAAACAAAAGAAAGAGCTTGAGAATCTTTGAAAAATTTCTCTAATAAAAGTGGCTCCTTCTGCTAAAAAGAAAGCTATTATTTCATAATTTATACAAATTATGAAATAATAATAAGTCCTAATAATAGTAATATAATAATTTTTAATAATTTGTGTCTTCTATTAATGTCTTCTATTTAATGTTCCTGACCTCCAATATCATGCTCCGGAACTCCAGTCACTTAAAACGGAAAAGTTCCGCCTCTTAAATGAGAAATTAAAAGCTTATTTAAACATGAAATATGTTTTAAAATATTCTATGTGCATTTTCGAGACTATTTTTATTGTTTTTAATATGTTTTGAAAAAATAATAATTTTAAAAAAAAATTTTTAACAAAATAATTTATGGCATTATTCTTTAATTATTCATAAAATAATTACAAAAATTTGGAGCAGACCCGGAACTCCAAAAATGGAAGCTCCACTCTGGTGCTCTGAAGTTCGGATCTTTAGGAAACATCACTGGGGTCTCCTGCCAAGAGCTTATTTAAAAGAATCTTTTACAATTGTAATTTCAAAGAATCTTCGTAACTGGAATCTGCGAATGTATAATTTTTCAAATATCTAAACTTAATTGTAATAATACCACTTAATTCGTAAAAAACTAATTTTATTTTTGAAGTTTAGCCGGATCTGTACAATAATACAAAATCATCCAGTTTTTTCTCGACAAGCAAACGGACACATCGAAAACCACCTACTTACCGTTGACTTTTGCGCTTTTCTATCTGAATATAAAAAATTTCCGTTGCCTAAAAACGCAAAGCTAAAACAAACTGTACTTCGGGTGTTAAATGACGATTTTTTTATATTTTATTGAAATCATATTTAATCAAGTCAGTTATTGAAGAGTTTCTTTATAAAATCGGAAACGGTCAAAAAATTTTATGGTCAAAAATATCTACCCGGTTTTCTCAAATTCTACATTCTTGTTTTTGGTTTGGTCTATTTTTGATTATTTAAATCGTTTATCGCGTTACAAACGCCATTTACCGACGTTAAAATCTGACAATAAGACTTAAGTAGCTACTTAAACCACCTTTGGAGGTGATCTAAATTTTCTACTTCAATCGACCTACTTAAGTAGCCTACTTAAAATGGTGCAACTACTGACATTTTCTTAGCTCTACACGCGAACGAAATGCCCTCTAGCGGTGGCAATGCCACCCCAGTGTGAACCTAGCGGTTGCAATGCCACCGGTGCATTCCCACCGGTGGCGGTGGCATTCCCACCGGTGGCATTGCCATCTAATTGTGAACCGGGCAAGTCTTGCTAATGACTATAAAAGTTTGGAAACAGGAAAAATTAAGTTATATTAGAACTTATGAAAAAAGGTAAAAATGCTTTAATTTTTTCCTAAGCCTAAGCAAAGCCCTAAAATCAAGCTAAATTTTATCATGATAAAATTTTGTTGTATTTTCCAAGTATCAAAATTTAAAGGAAATATTGCAAACGCATTATATTTATGGGGAATTTACACCACCTTATGGGGATTTTGTAACGTTTATGGGGATTTTGGCCTATGGGGAATTTTTCCATAGGGTTTTTATACGGACCCACAAAATCACCATAAAGTGGTTTAAATTCACTATAAACATAATGCGTTTGCAATATTTCTTTTAAATTTTGACACTTGGAAAATGCAACAAAAATTCTCATGATAAAATTTAGTTTGATTTTAGGGCTTTGCTTAGGAAAAAATTAAAACATTTTTAATGCTTTTATGATTAAAACTTAGTTTTTTTTAACACATTTTAGATTGCAAACGCAGTTTTAATTGCTATGGTGAATTTGCACTACGTTATGGTGAATTTTGCCATGGTGATTTTACACTA
>JASAMX010015464.1:0-34155 GCA_030248175.1 Microlaimidae sp. YZB2_3
TTTATGTCTAAACATATGCCCGGGGCAAAATCGCCCCTTTTTCCTTTTTTTAAATAAAGCATTTTTCATAGCTAGTTTACAATATACACTTTATAATAACAATAATTTACAAATTGAACTTAACAGTACTGTAGAAGCAACAGAGCGCTCGCGACAGCCGCCGCGCAGAACAATTACAAAAAAAAACAATAACGGAAATGTCCATTGTATTTTGAATTAATTTTATTACGCGGTCTGAAGTCGGTGAAAAATACAGCTAGAGTGGCATTGAATTTTTAGAATTTCGTTTTAATATAAACGTAGCAAACTGAGCCAGTTTATTTTGTAATTTGCATAAGATGGGTCAAAATCTCATACAGCTAATATTTTTTCTATATGAGGATATTAATATAAAAACATAAATAAAAACATATTATGAACGAAAGTAATTTTTTCATGCTTTTTTATTGTCTTTCTGCACAATAATTTGCATTATCAGATATAAATTGGTATATATTTCTTCTTTTTTTATTTTAACCATTTCAAATATTTGGAAATGGATTTGAAATGAACTGCTGGCATTATGCAGCAAATATCGCTTCCTAGTGGCATTCGAGTTTAATTGGTTTTTACGAAATGAGTAGAAACCACTGTTTAAAATTTTTTATTGTAGAGATTCTTATTTTTTATGCAGAGAACAACTGCATCATCCAGTTTTATATTTTTATAGTCTAAATTCTTTTAAGTCAAGTGGCATGTGGGACAAAATCGGCCTATTTTTTTAGTCTGAGCATCTTTCAAGGTGAAAGCTAAAGATTTTTAGGCTGAATTTAGGAACAAAACCCGCTTTTTGTCAAAAAAAAGTTTTTTTATCAAAAAAGAATAAACGCGCAAGCCGAAAAAAACTTGGCACAGTGATAATGTAACTATTCATTATTATGAGGTGTGTCACGTGTTTTTCTACACAAGATATTTTCTTGGAAAATATCTTGATTGCTTGACCATAGTTTAGCCCCGATAAAACTTATTTTTAATTTATTAAACAGTTTCCTTTCATAAAGCTCAGTTTAAAAACCAGTTTTAGCTTGATAGCCCAGAGTCCAAGCTACACGCTGATCTTATTATTAATTATAAATAACAAAAATTGTAACCTGCATATTAAAATTTAGGATGGCTTCTCGAAGAGTCGGAGGAGGGAGATTTTTCCGGTTCGGAAATTTCCAGGAGATCGCGTAAAGCGGAAGATCTCTCGCCCAATCAGCGCTACAAGCAGAATTCTCTGCGGGTTCGAAACTGCTGGCGTGCGCACAGAGTGAATATCTGTTTATTACTGTGCATTATGACCATTCTCACCCTATTACTCCTGCTCATGTCCGTTGTGTCCCGCTGCGGATCCAGCGGGGTCCGCGCTCCCCCAGTCTCCAAGTCTGAAAGTTCGGGAGACTTAAAATCCTGCGATCCCCGCTTTCCTTGGTTTCATTCCCGTCTCCCCAGGAACGTCCTGCCCAGCGACTACGACTTGACCCTCCATCCCAATTTGACCACTATGAAATTCGAAGGGAACGTTTCCGTGCTCTTGGACGTAAAAAAACCGACGAGTATAGTGGTCCTCAACGTTCAAGATCTAACTGTGATTCGGTATCGGGTGTCTTACTACGGGTCTGGCGGATCGGAAATTCCCGCGGAGCTTACGCTCTGCGCAGAACGGGAACAATTGGCGCTGTTGCTGGGAAAAACGGTGGCACTCGGATCCAAACTCCTCGTGCAGTTTCGATTCAACGGGAGCATTAAAAGCGACTTTTCCGGCTTGTATCAAACCAAATTCAGAACAGCGAACGGAACTATAAGGTCAAATTTTCAATAAAATTTTGTTGTTTACTGAAAATATATGAGTTGTATAGTTCGTGCAATCTCATTCGCAAATGGGAAGAACAATTGTATGGTTTTTTATTGATTAGTCATATTTTTAAATAGTTTATAGGCAAATAAAATCTAGCTGATCTCGACAATTGCAGTAAAGTATAGACTATTTAGCAACAACACCATTTAAAATTTTTTAACAAAAGCAATTTAAAAATAAATATCAAAACCCGTATTTTAATAATCATTTATCAAATTACTCAATTTGGGACCCAAATGTAAGTTTTTTAAGGGCTAAAGCTGGTTATTTTTTGTATATTTTGTGAAAAGGTAGAATTAAAAAAATCTGCTTAAAAAACTAGCTATGAAAAATGCTCTAAGAATAGTGCAGGAAAAAAGAGCGATTTTTCTGAGATGGACATTATGAGGACTATAGGAAATTTGCATTTGGTTTGGCCAGCTGCTCACTAAATAAAAATTTCTACGATATGATAATGATTTGTTTATACATTGATCTAGTCACACAGCACTGTTGCATTTTTTTTAGTTTGATGAAATGTCAATTGAAAAAATCATACTCACAGCAATCTTTGACAAGCGCGAAATCGCCACTTTTTCAAATTTATAGTTGTTTCTTACACATACAAATATAACCTTCTAATTGCAAAAGTGGCGATTTCGCGCTTGTCAAAGATTGCTGTGAATATGATTTTTTAAATTGACATTTCATCAAACTAAAAAAATGCAACAGTGCTGTGTGACTAGATCAATGTATAAACAAATCATTATCATATCGTAGAAATTTTTATTTAGTGAGCAGCTGGCCAAACCAAATGCAAATTTCCTATAGTCCACAGAATGTCCATCTCAGACTAGTCTACATCTTTTCTGTCTAAACATACGCCCGGGGAAAAATCGCCCCTTTTTACTGCTCTATTCTTAGAGCATTTTTTAAGGCTAGTTATTATTTTTTTAATAATTATTGTTGGCGCGGTGCCACGGGGCTAAATCGCCCCGTGGCGCTCCCGCGCCACCCATGATAAAACTTTGAATTAATTTTGTCATCAGTAATGTAAAAAATAAAAATAACTCTGTTGTTTTCGCCGTTTTCGCGCGGTTGAAGCAGATGGCGCTGGGAACTGGTTCGGTTTCAGCCATCAATTAAAACCGGTCTGCTTTTTTGTGCGGTTTCTATGAGGGGCTGTTCTGTTCGTTGTCTGCTCTGTACAATCCTTATTGTTGCCAAAAGACTGTTATTGTGCGGTTGGGAGTTTTTACTTGTCTATTTTTTGAATTTATTATTTTGATCAATAAATCGATAACAAGTACCTAAATGAAAAAAGTGGCTCCTAAGAAAGTTGCGTTATTCTTTCTTCTTTCCAAAGAGCCTATGTTTATTTTTGATCCATCCTCCTATCGATTTTAGGAATTGAGCGTTAGAATAATAAGAAGAAGATGAAGATGAACATGAATCTCAAAGTTTAACCACGTTCTCTAATTATGGTTGGCGCGGCGCCACGGGGTTAAATCGCCCCGTGGCGCTTCCGCGCCACCCATGATTTAAAAAAAAATTAATTGTTTTACACGTCATAACCGCACAATTTTATTTTGCCGGCTTATGTCTGCATACTAATTTACGAGAACAGCCAAATATAATTAAATCATTATTCGGTATTGTGGTTTTAAGTTTAATTCAAAACGTTTAATAAAAATTTAAAAAGTCATGCAATTACTTACACGTGAATTGTTGCTAAATTACCGATTGCCACTGTGTCTAAACTGTTAGAAAATTTTATAATACAAAAATATGGTATTTTAGGCCCTAAGTGCGTTGCTGTCAAAACAAGCAAAGTTAAAAAAATGAAGGTTGCCAATTTCTTTCCTAAAAACTAAAAGTTCCAGTTTTATTGTGTAACATTGTTTCAAATCAATTTTTCTGTCGTTGAGAAAAACATGGTGCCACACGCACGCAATCATGCAACAAGCCCGTTTTAAATTGAGGAGTCTGCCTCCCATTATACAGTGTTTTTTTTAGAGTGTCCGCCGTAACTCAGTGTGAGGCGGTTTCCGTGAGAAAAATATTTCCTACTTTTGACGAACCAGATATGAAAGCAAGATTTTCAGTCTCAATTATACGAGAACCTCAATTTATGGTCTTAGCAAATATGCCACTCAAAAAAACTGAAAACTATGGAAATAGTTTGAAAATAGATCACTTTGAGAAATCTTTGACCATGAGCTCATACCTGTTTGCAATAGCGATTCTTGACAACTTCAAGCGGCTTTCATCCAATACAAAGTCAAATATTAAAGTAATTTTGTCATTTATCTTATGATTTAAAAGTTTTTACCACCAAACCATTATTAGCTTATTTGGGCTAAAGTGATGGTACCATCTATTATCATGCTCGGTCATTGAAAACGAAGTGTGTTACGAAATTCCACCATTTAAAGGAGCACTATATTTATTTTATATTTTTTACAAACTTTAGTTAGTTTTGTACCAAATCATTTTGTGTTAAATACGAATGTAGTTGATACAAACGTTTTTTAATACCTAATTTTTGCTGGTTATCAAACTATGTAAAACATTAAAAAAGATAAATGGATCATTTCGGTTTTTGACTTAAATCATTAAAACAAATTCAGTAATTTTTAAATACAGAATTTTTTATTTTTAGGTAAGCGTTGTAGCTCCAGAAGAACAAATTGAAGACATGAGATATGCCTTAGATATCGCAGTAAAAGCTTTAGATGAAATGGAAGACTTTTTCAAAGTTAAATTTCCTCTTCCAAAACAAGGTAACACAAGTTTGAATTATGATGCACAATTTACAATAATATTTATTTTCTAGTAAGGTTATCAAATCAACACAGTTTATTTGTTTTCGGGATTTCTTAAATTATCATTTTGATCAAGCAAAAAATAAGGACCTAAATAAAAACATGGCTCCTACTAAAATGGCGTAATTTGGTTTTTTTTTCAACAAGCCCATGTTTATTTTTGATCAAATTAAAACCACTAACAAAAGGGCAATATCGATTGTAAGATTTAAGCTTAGAATAATAATTACTATTGAACAAATCATATTCGGTAAACTTTGAATTTAATTTAATCTACCTTTTTTTAAAATTCTTCATAAAATATTGGGATAGAAACCCATTTCATTAAAAAAGCTATAGCTTTTTTATTTTAAGTATAATTTTTAAACGACCGATGGGTTTTGTGTGTCATTTTTCAACACTACAGTCTGTAAATTCTGTGCACTGGCGTCAGAACTCTTGACAAGATTTAAGCAGCAGTATATTGCTTACAAAACCGATGAGTTGTAAAAGGATATGCAAAATCTTTATAACACCTATGTAAATTCACAACTAGCGTGATGATCTTTATAAACTTTTTACAAAAATGTGTGCTCTGAGATGAAGCTGGAATTTTAAAAGAGTATATTTAACCATTTTAACTTTCAATAGATTTAATAATTTGAAGTTAATCTCGTTCTCAGCATCTCATGCTCGCAGTTTCAGTCTAATGTTTTGGAACTTGAAAGGGTAGGGGTTTCGAAAGTCGACACTTGTTATTTTGTGTTTTTTGCTTTAACTTGTACCACTCTGATCATGGCTAGAGCAGAACTGTACCTACAGTAAGAGTAAAACACAGTAAGAGTCAAACTTAATAACAAATCATGACGCGCTGTAAAGGAAAATCCATGAAAATGCGTTTAAAGCTCAAAATTTATTGTTTATTTTTGAAAACTTCACCAACTGATCACTCTTGTAGAATTTAAACATGTCTCTAGAGTGCATTACGTATAGACTATTATAGTTTTGAATAAGGGTTTTTTAGTGCAGGAAGAGAGTACAATAACTACTAGCGCCAATCATATGTAGGGGAAAAATTTAGAAACAACGAGCGAGTAGTACATTTTACGGTTAAAAATATTTCAAATATTTATCGGTTCAAAATCTCGACATCTTCTCTTCAAAATTTCGTATATACTTTTGAATATTACAAAAGCAAAAGCCGTTTTTGGAGATTTTTAGTTTTTTTCCGCTTCGTATGTAAGTGCGGCGCTGCTGGCGTGCTTGGTATCCAGTTTTTTAATGTTTCAATTACAAAAAAAATGCTTATAAGTTTGGAAAGGTCATTTAAAATTAATTTTTAATTTTTAAATAGTTTTACAACCAAAACATTGAAAAAACCTATGTAGGTTTAAAATTAGTTTTAAAGCACAAATTTCAACTTTATTTTTACTAATTCCAAATCATTGTTCATGAAAATACTAATTTAGTGATGATTTCTTTCTAACTATTGTTACGTTTAATTAAAAAACTTAAATTTATTTAGCACAAACTGATATGTTAAAGCACTTCAACGTAGTGAAACATATCATCGTGTAGCAATTTTTATGAAGTATAGGTTTAAATTTAAGAAACTAAGAAAACTAAGATTTTTTCATATTTTATTTATTTCTTTTTGTACCCTCTCGTACAGTAATAGACGCTTATTCAGAACTAGTCTATAGTATAGTATCTACAGTATGATACTTGCTGGATCCTGATAATCTACTGATGAGCGCGAGTCAGGAGGCGTTTAGAATTTTCGCGCGAAACGCCGAGGATTGTTGGCTTGGATGGATCAAAGGATTAAAATTAAATTTATTTTGATATGTCTGCTTTGACTATGTTCTTCTTCCTGGCAAGTACCACATGGAAGAAATCATCAACACGCTTTGTACATAAGGTTGTACAACAAGTTTCTGCTAGTCTGCTTGCTTATGATCAAGGCTGGTTATTACAGCAAAGTCTGAAGCAATCAGCAGCTTAAAACTTACTTTTGAAAACGTAAAAAAGAGCAAATGGTTTAAATATAGTTTGGTTAGCACGGGTTTAAAGTTGATCAAGCTTTCCATGTTTGTTTTTTCTGTTCTACAATAAGAAGAAAATGTTCCTTAATCTTTATTCTATAACTTAACAATTTCCTGACCAAACGGATGTAAGTTATATTTAGTCGCTGGACCTAAACTTAAATGGAACTTTGTTTATATTATTTCGCCTTAGGTTTAACAGTAGATGAACTTAAAAAAATACACAAAAACACAAAGTACACTGCTTGTTCAATAAAAGTGAAATATAGAAATACAATTATATACTCTTTTAACTAAACTAAATATCAAAGAAATTTAGCTTAACAGTTAAAAATACAACAGTAAAAATACATTCCATTCTTTATATGATCTTTCTTAAGATTATTCTGTTGTAATTATTTACAATTTGTTCATTTTCAATGGTTTATATTTTAAATATTTATTTTTAGATTTACTGGCTGTCAGTGACTTTGCTTCAGGTGCTATGGAAAACTGGGGATTAGTAACTTTTAGAGATAGCCTAGTGTTATACAATCAAGAATTCACCACATTGAAAAAAAAGGAATTTGTGGTGCTGGTTATTGTTCACGAACTTTCTCACCAAGTAAATCTTTTCACAAAATCAAGTTTAAACCAAAAATTTTTAAAAAAATTTATGAATTTGGAGTTATCTAAAAATACCCTCAATTTAGTATTATTTTGTAGAAAAACAGCTTAGGTAGCCAAAAGCTTAAGTTTTGAACTGGATTAATTTCTGGAAAATATTTCAAATAATGGTATCAGTTTTCCAAAAAAATTGTAATGGTAGTGATGGAATATGTAGCCGACTGATTTTAGGTGTTTCCTTCTCTGAACTTTGTAGTTTTTGCTGGTGGTATCAATAAACTAGTTTTGAATAAGGGTTTTTTGTGTTGGAAGATGGTACCATAACAACCAGCGTTAATCATAGGTAGGAGAACAATTGAGAAACAGGGAGCGACTCGTACGTTTTACGGTTTCAAATACTGTTGCTTTGTAGGTATGGCGCTACTAGTGCGCTTGAGCAGAAAATGCTTTAATTTAAAGTTTGAAATGGATTTTATGAAATTAATTTTAAAAAAAATAAAAAAAATAAATTCAGATTATTTTTGTAATCATTAGATTACACTGTAGCTTGACATATTTAGTACAATTAAAAAAAAATATTAAACAGCACTTAGGGACTAAGTTAAAAATTCTAGGAGGACTTTTGTAGTTGTAGTTATGTTTAAGCCACTCCAAAGAAAGGTACGGGGTCTTTAGAGCCACAAGCAAGAAACTTGGAGCCATCAAAATTTTTGGTAACTTGGAGTCACGAACAATATGGGAACTTGGAGTACTTGAGAAAAAATTGGTTGGGGCTCTGATTTAGGCTTCGCTTGATTTAAGGTTGATGGAGCCATGAGAATTCGGAGTATGAACTTGGAGCCAAAACTAGGGAACTTGGAACCGTAGGTGGGGAATTTGGAGCCGTAAGTTGGAAACTTGAAGCCAAACGTAAAAATTGGTAAAACGTTCACTTAGGCCTAAGCAAAACTTAAATCTAACCCCAAACCAATTTTTTCTTAAAGGCTATAACTTCCCATGGCTCATGGCTCCAAGTTCCCAAAAACTTGTAATGGCTCCAAGTTCCCTGCTTGTGGCTTTAAAGACCCCGTACCCTTCGCTTGGTTTAGGTAAACGTTTTAGCGATTATCACTTTCGGCTCCAAGCTCCTCATTAAGTCTCCAAGTTTTATTTGCTTTAAGTTCCAGTTCCAAATTCTCTTGGCTTCATCGACCCTAAATCCAAGCAAAAATGCATTATGTATAATTAGAAATATGCGCCATTCGGAACGTGATAAATTATTTTAAAGTAATGTTTCAAAAGGGTTTATGCAAAAAATTTTCGTTTTTTGATTTGACGGTTCCTAATGGCATTCAGGTTTTGTTTTGTTATTATAGTGGTTCGGTAATTTGGTAACCATGCGATGGTGGAATGATCTTTGGTTAAACGAAGGATTTGCTTCTCTAATGGAACATTTTATTACTGATAAAATTCTTCCCGAATGGAAAACCGTAATATTTTTTTGTATTAACCGTAATATTTTAAAAATATAAAAGCGGCAATATTGTTCTTATTTGCAAAAGATTCTTTAATACAATTGCTATGTGACGTATTAGGTTTCAGTCGTTAAATAACTGTACTTTCAAGTGAGTTTGCAATCTGGACGGGCCTCAAAGGCGTATTAATAGCAAAAATGTATAACATAATAATAAAGGAAAAATATGTGACTTCATATATTTCTCAGATACATTGATTGCTTTTATTAGGGCACTCGGCTGTGCTAATTAGGGCCCTGTTTCTGAAAGGAGGACATGTAAGCGTTCTTATTAGGGCGTGTAAGCGTTCTTATTAGGGCACGCCCTTATTAGCACACCATGATCCTAATAAGGGCGCGCCCCAATTAGCACACTTATCGATTTTCAAAAAAAGATTATTTATAAGTCTGTTTTATGCTATATTTCGTAGCTCCAATGGCTCAGTGGTAGTGATTCGGCCTACCCTATTCGGCCTATTGAGAAAGTGACAGGTTCCAAACCTGCGGACAGTAGACTTTTTATAATTTTTTACTTTTTAAAAAATTGTCAATTTTATTTTTTTTATTTTAACATAAGTAGCCCACCAAAAAAATAGTCGTTTATTTTTGTTATTGCTTTTTGTAATTTATACTTGCATTTTGTACATCATAACAATTTAGTAGTTTAGCATTCATTTATTGTTTGTTTAAATGGAAAAGTTATGAAAAGTTTGTTTTTGCTGAAAATTATGGTATGACCCTAAATAGATAGGACCCTCGTAGTAAAATCATTTTTCTTTAAAAAAACTGTTCCGTGCTTCCTTATAGTTTTTCTTTAAATAAGACTATTCGCATTTTATTTAATACACAAATACCTCTTATGATTAAAAAGCAAGAAAAGGTAAGTATTATTATTCATTTCCACAAAACTAACACTAAACGAAGTAGTTTTAAATTTTTTTTATTATTTAGCTCATATTTCAAACGGATTAACATTTTAAAATTTTTTAGGTTAGTTTTCTATTGGTATGGTGTACCAAATGCGATAAGTACAATTTCTAAAACAGAATAACAAAAATAAAGGACTATTTTTTTGGTGCGCTACTCATGTTAATTAAAAAAAAGTAACAAAACAAAAAAATAAGACTGACAATTTTTTGAAAAGAAAAAAATACAAAAGTCTACCAGGTTTCGAACCCGTCATTCGCTCAGCGGTTGTCCGAATCACAACCACTGAGCCATTGCAGCTACTACTGAGCTACTAGCTACAGTCGCTTAAAACAGACTTATAAATATTTTTTTCTTGAAAATTGATAAGTGTACTAATTAGGGCGCGCCCTTATTAGGGCCATGGTGTGCTAATAAGGGCGCGCCCTAATATAAGCGCGCTTTTATTAGGGCGAGCCCTAATAAGGGCGCTTACACACTCTAATAAGGGCCTTCCTGTCAGAAACAGGGCCCTAATTAACACATCCGAGTGCCCTAATAAGAGCGCGCCCTAATAAGAGCAGTCAATGTGTCTGAGAAATATATGAAGTCACATATTTTTCCTTTATTATTATGTTATATATTTTTGTTAATAGTTGCGTGGCATTTTATCCTTTTGTACCGCTGCCGATGCTTTAATTTATTTTGTTTCGAAAAATCTCTTTTGTAATACTGTTTGTTTGTTTGGCATAAATTAATACTTAAATGGTTTTTTTTGATCGGTTTAAATATAATAGTTGATAATAAATCATATTGTTTTACAGCAGTTTCACTGCTAACATATCATGTTTTTGTTTTTTATAAATTTTAAGTATCATTTATTTAATTGCCAACAAAAATATTAATAAACATGTCACAAAACTTATAATTTCATTGAAAAAGGCTGTTTTGTAAACAACGGGTTAAATGCTAATATAAAAGGCTTTTTATATTGGTATTCAGATCATACCCATTTTTTATTGGATGATTAATTACACAATCCAATTGTAGTTTATCTAGTTGGTTTATGGCGCTGTTCCGTAAGTTTAAAAAAAAAGAGAATTATTCATTTATTCATTTTTATAATTATTCATTTAAATAATATTTTATAATTCTTATTAGGATTCTAATAAACATTAAAATCCTAATAAGAAACATAAGAGGGAGTTTCTCGTGGTGACAACATTTTTTCCCACTTAATATAAAATTATCAATGTGGTCGCTGTAAAAAAACATGGTCCATCACTTTTTGCGTATAATCAGCTCTGTTTATTTTAACATACATGAAAAAATTGCAGTTTTAAATAAACTCGTATTTTAAGAGAGAAATCAACGTTTTTACAAATGAATTGTTACTTAACGGCAACTTGTAATTTTCACACAAGTTAGGTCAAAGTATACCCAAAAGGTTTATAGAGGTAAAATTTTTTATCTCCGATTTTTGATGTTAATTTCCATAAAATCTTTTTTTTATTTTTAAAAATTCTAAATAACTTAATCATTTTACTCGTCGCAAATTTATTTATTTAAAAGCTATAATGTATATTTATGAAAAACCGAAGAGTTACATATTGCACATTGTTTTTGCACAAAGAGGAATAAAAATAAAAATAAAATTTAAAATATTTTGTAAAAATCTATGATAGGTTTGAAAGCTTTCTGACTATATGATCCGAAATTCTCCAAGCTAATATCTAAAGAAATTTTATTTTTGTTAACGATTGTTCTTTTTTATAGTTTTTTGATTTCGCTGTAGCTTATTGATAGTTTTAGATGGAGTATGAATTTCCAGATGCAGTCTATCAGGCATTATACAGAGACGGTTACCAAAATACTCATCCAGTGTTCGCAAATGTTTCTGATCCAGGAAAAATAGGTTCATTATTCGACGATATTTCATATCATAAGGTAATATTTTCTATTTCTAATTGAACCTTAAAATTTATTTAAATTAACAAAATAAAAAGAAAAAATAATAATAAATTAATTACAAAGAATTATGATTTGTAAAAAATAGGTCTGGCTGACTTGAAAAAATATATGGGGACACGAGAAGACTAAACAAAACAGCGCGTTTATCAATTTTTAAAAGAATCTCATTAGAACGCAGAATTTAAACAATTTTTCCACAAGCGTACCGTACAAATACAAAAATCATATTTTAGCGTTCTTAGTACTGGGACCCTCAAATTTTAGGAGATGGATCTACGGGGTAACAGCAAAATGTTAGAGAGGTTTCGGCCGTTTCGAGATTTTTCCTGTATTGAATCCTAGTTTTCTTGACTAGCAGTTTCACATTTATATGGATCTCTAGCTTAACAGCAAAGAAATGCATTGTCTTTTTTGTTATAAATAATATTAACAAATTCGGTACGAATATTTTCACTTGTGTAATGTCTTTTCAATTTAGATCTTCCGGTTTCATTAATGAGTAGCAAAGCATTTTTTTTTAAATTTAGGGAAGTGCTGTTATAAATATGGTCAAAGACTTGGTAGGGGAAAACAACTTTCGGGACGGACTTCAGGATTATTTTAATAAGTTTAATTATAGCAATACTGACGGAAAAGACTTATGGGAAAGTCTTGGAGAGGTAATTAAAACAAAAAAGTATTTACCATGATAATAAATTATCTGACTTCATAGATTCCTCGGACATACTGTATTTACTGCCGTAATTAGGGACAGTAACTAGGACGCAAAGCGCGCTCTAATTATGACACGTTGTAGGCAGAGCCTCAATAGGTTTAATTGAATTTACTTTTTTTAGAGGCCCTATAGTTGAATTATATCTGGCTGACGCTAAAAATTAGACTGCAGACATGAGGGGACCAATTAAAATTGTGCGGTAATGACGTTTTTTTAACAAATAAGAACGCAGAATTTTCTTTTAATTTCACGTTTTTACAAAATATACATAAATTAACCAAATTTGGCCCTAAAAAAATTTGCATTTAGGCTCCAAATTAAGTAATTTGATAAATAATTAATAAAATACAATTTTTTAATCTTTTTTATTTTCCGTTTTACTGAAAAATTTTGAATGTTTTTGTTGTTAAATAGTCAATTCAGTACTGCAAATATCGCGGTCAGTTTGATTTTATTTGCCTGTAATTAGGACGATATTGCTCTAATTAGGCAATTAAGCCTCAATAATTTCTTAATAAGAGTTAATGAGGGCTTTAACTAGGGCCAAAAATGCATAAGTGTAGAGAATTTCTGACTGTGTGTTAAATAGTTCTTCTAATATGTAAAAAAATCCACAATGTGGATTTTTCATCAGAAAATTTACTACGACTTGTGGAATAATCCACATGAAAAATTTTCTACATATAAATTTCACGCTTTGTCATAAATTTATGCGTGTAGATTACTCTACATTACATTTACACGTAAAAATATTAACTACGACCTATGAATTCATTTACAATTTGAAGAAAAATGTACATAATTTTTTTTAAAATAATACTGATTAACCTGTGTAAAATTCCACCAGCATTATTATAAAAACTTACATGTAGATTATTTCACATATTGAATATTTTCCTGCTTAAATCTTTTTTGTTTAAAAATGCTTTGTCATGTGGAATAATCCACATGTAGAAATTTGTAGTTAAATTATTCAACAAAATGTAGACTCTTCCACAGGTCGCAGTAAATATTTCTACGCGATGAAAAATCCACATTGTGGATTTAATTAGAACAACTGTTTAACAAACAGACTCTCTACTTTTATGCATTTTTCTAGGACGCTTCTGTGCCGGGTGCCCTAGTCAGGGCAGTAAATGTATCTGCGTAATATATTAAGCTACATATTTTCTTTTAATTTTTATGCTATGTATGTTTGATTTAAATAACTATTTTGTTAATGTGGATAAAACAATGGCTTTAAGCTGTCATATCTCACCAACAAATCGGAGGATTTGTACGGGACATATATTAAAGCATAGCTCGGACTTTTGATTGTTAACTGAAAAGGTTAAAAATGCTTATTTAGCACGTCATCACTACAGTTAACACAATAAAAAAACTTGGTTCCAAAAAAGCCTAAACTTTTTTTATTAATAAAAGCTAAGGAACGTCCTTTAGCATGCTGTTAGTGCATACCTTTGCGAGTATTTCCATAAAATTTCAGAAGTTCGCTGAATTTTTTATTGACATGTGAAATGCGCTTGGTTTTTGCGATTTTTGAAGGAAAATTTGTTTTCAAGTCGTGATTAGTTGGCAAACGCTGGGTAGTCTTTAAATACAAAGTAAACGTAAACAAATTATATTCATTGTGTACAGTTTTTTTAGGGCTGTCCTAGAAACTTAAAATTTTTGTAGAGGGTGACTTCCTAAAATTTAGTAGGTGGCCAGAGAAAATGCTTTTTTTTGTTTTTATTGCTGAAAATAAATAAACAATAATAAAAACTAGACACCATTAGCTCTCTTTTGATATATAATTTTTCTAAAAAATTGTCGTTTTAAGCATGTAACAATCCCTCGAAAATTAGATAATTGAAACTTGGATAAGTTTTAGGTCTTTTTGATTACACCTAGTCTTTAAAATTAAAAAAAAAATTGTGAAAAAAATTTAAGAAAAGGAAATTTTCGGAGTTTAATTTTTAACTTTAGTTTTAAACAAAGTTTTTTGATTACATTAAACAACATTTAAAACTTAATCAATATCTTAAAGCAAACTTTTATCAAAAATTAAATATTAAGAATCATCACGCTAACAAAAGACTGTCTCGTGTTTCAAAAACGTCTATCAAATCCGAATCATAGTTCGCGGACCACCATGATGTATCATCAAATATACTTTTAAAATTTTGAAAATAACAAACTTTGAAAAATGTAATAAAAATACAGTAGAAAAAAGGTACGCTTAACTGTTTACTAACGAGCGTATGTTTATCGCGAGCATAGTTGAATAAAATGTTTTTTAGGCTAATCCACTTGCACAATTTTTAATTTTAACAGTTTTATTTTGATTCTTAATTCAAAATAATTTTTTAAATATTTTGATCATTATTGGCTAACTTAATTTCAAAAGTCATTTTTTTTTAAATTTTAAAAGTCAAAAAGTAATTTAAAAAAATATTTTATAGCACAGTCCTTCATGTGGAGATATACGTTCTTTTGCAGAAGGGTGGACAAATGTTCCTGGTTATCCCTATTTGGAAGTGAGCTTGCACAAAGATAAGAAATCATTTACTGTTACTCAATCCAGGTTTTTATACTTGGAAAACGAAAGAATTCAGCAGAAGTAATCTTTTAGTTTGATAATTTTTTAATTTAAAATAAAATAAATTTTCGTTTTTGATGATTTTTGAAATATTTTTAAGCTTAACTGATAAAAATTCATATTGTATTGTTTTTTAAAATATTTTATAACTATAAATACGTTAAGTACAATTACTATATTATTTGTTTTTTTGTGAAAACAATTAAAAACAGATAATACTCTTCAAAAATTTCTTTACCTTTTTTCCCGCGATTAAACAATAAAATTTAGAATTCATCTTTTATTTTTGTTTTAACTAGACAACATTTGATTTTTGTACTATTATTGCATAAAAAATTTACATTTGTTTATAAATCAAAATTGGAAAATATTATTTCGAAATAGAATAAACAGCATATTGATTACATTCTAAAATATTTGTAATATATTATAATACTCAGCTAACGCATAAGGCTGGTTCATACTTATGTAAAAACGTCCTTTGTACAAAGTCCAAAGGACAAACACAGCGTATAAACGTATGTAAAAACGTCCTTTGGACTTTGTTCAAAGGACGTTTTTAATAAGTATGAACCAGCCTTTTAAGGTAAACACAACGGGGCTGCAACAGTTGTTCGTTGGATGTAAAAATGTCCCCACTAAGTAACCATTCAAATCACAAGAATTTGACGTCACTTTATCAGCCAATTAAATTCGATTTAATACAGAGTATTTGTTTGGTAAAGTAACGTCAGATTCTCGTGATTTCAGTTGTTACTTAACTGGAGGCATTTTTTAATCCAACGAACAACTGTTGCAGCCACGTTGCAAACCATCTGTCCACATTTGCTGAATAGTATGGACTTAACTAAATATAGTGTTGGTGGATCGCCTAGATTGCAAACATGATTTTCAGTGCGTTTACTGTCGTTCCCTCCATTTATTTTTTAAAAACTATATCTATACAAAAATCATGCGGACTGGCGACAAAACTAGAACTTTGAAAAGTCATATCTGCATAACGCGAGGTAGAATATGTACGGGACATATATCAGAGCATAGCTCAAACTCTTGGCTATTTTTTAAAAAGGTTAGAAAAAATTGTTTTTCTATGACGTGATCACTACAGCCGATTCGGTGAAAAAACCTGGTCCCAAAACAAACAAAACTTTTTTATTCGTAAAAGATAAGAAACACCGCTTAATATGCTGTTAAAACATACTTTTTCGATTTTTTTTCTAAAAATTTGAGCGAAATCGGTTCGTTCAAATTTTTTTTGATGCTTTGAAAGCGCGCGGTTTTCGCGATTTTTCGTCAAATTAATACACTGCAAAAAAGTTTTTGTTTTGCTTCTTGTTTGACGTGTGTATGATTTTGATCACATTGTTATATATTAAATATCCGCCGTTTTTTTATCCCTTACTTTTTACCTAATTTTTTTTTTTTTGGGGGGGGGGGGGGGGGGGGGGGTTGACCCCCTGGGAGGGCCAAACATAAATACCAAAGATTTTTTTCAAAATTTTTTTAAAACCATTATTTTTTTAAATTAATCAAAAATAACGACTTTTGATTTTAGGTTTAAGTCAAAAACCTAATATTAAGTTTACAACAATAAACTGTCAAAAATGACGAATTTAAAATTCGAAAGTATTCTAAGCCCGTATGCTGGCAGCAGCAAATCTCTAAATTTAAAAATTCTGCAAGAATAATAAATTTTAGAAGATTAGTTTTAATTTTTTTTAGTTTATTTTAATTTAAAACATTAAAAAGTGGTCCAAATAACCCCATCAAAATGCAAAATAAATTTTCGTTAAAATTCGAAAATACTTCCTTACGCCATGCAAATTTTTGTCATTACGTGATAATTAATGATTCTTATTGGCTCTTCCACAATTAAAATGACGCAATTCAGACCAGATCGAGGATTCAAACCTTTTCACACCAAAAAAGCAATTTTGAAAAAAAAAACATTTGGATATTGGCAAAAGTTGGGAAACATGGTATTTAGAAATATGTTTTTGTGTTAACAAACGGGGAAACATGTTTTCAAGTAAGAAAACGCTTAAAAAAGAGCATTTTATTAGCTGCGACGTTGGGCAATTTTGTAGTAGGATTTTAACTTTTAAAATATGTTTTCCTGACAAAATAACCTAAAAATTCGAAAAAAAAGGATTTAAGACTTATTTTTTGGAAAGAATTTTCAATTTACAGGTTTGTTGCTGCCAGCATAAGAGTTTGAAATGCTTTCAAATTTTAAATTCGTTGTTTTGACAGCTTATTGCAAGCTTAATATTAGGTTTTTTTGACACACCTAAAATCAAAAGTCGTTATGTTTTGATAAATTTTACGTTTTTAATGGTTTTTAAAAAAATTTTAAAAAAAATTTTTGACATTTTGTGTTTGCTCTTTTCCCCTAGCCCCGGGAGGGGGGTGGGGGTGGGGGTCAACTCCCAAAAAAAATTTTAGGTCAAAAGTAAGGGATAAAAAACGGCGGACATTTAATATATAACAATATGATCAAAATCGTACACACGTTGAGCAGGAAGCAAAACAAAAGCTATCTTTTTGCAGTGTATTAGTTTTGCGAAAAATCGCGAAAACCGCGTGCATTCAAAGCATCATAAAAAAATTTGAGCAAGCCGATTTCACATTTTTTTTAGCAAATTAGCAAAATAGCAAATTAGCAAAATTAGCAAAATAGCAAATTTGCAAAAAAATTAGCAAAATAGCAAATTTTCAGAAAAAACTCAAAAAAGTATGCTCAAACAGCATACTAAGCGGCGTTTCGTACTAATTAAAAAGTTTTGTTTTTTTTTGGGACCAGGTTTTTTCACCACATTGGCCGTAGTGATGACGTCATAAAAAACAATTTTTTCTAACCTTTTCAAAAAATACCCTAGAGTCTGAGCTATGCTTCGATATATATCCCGTACATATCCTACCGTGCGTTATGAAGATATGACTTCTCAAAGTTCGAGTTTTGTCGCCAGTCCGCATCATTTTTGTATAGACTATAGTGATGATAAAAACTTCACTAAAATAATTTTTAATTTTCATTAGGTCAACAACATGGCCTATACCATTATTCTATCAAACAGAAAAAGGAATTAAAGAAAGAAATAGAATCTTAAAAGAAAAATCAGGTAGTTTTCGTTATTTGTTAAATTTTGTTGATATATGTATATATTATTTAAGCATGATTTATCATTTGGCTTGTGTATTAATTATTGTTGCAAAGATTACTATAAGGTAGCATACTTACAATACAACTGTAATGGACAAAAGGGGACAAGCCGGTATTGTAGGCCCTTTGTACGCTACACAAGCCACTTCCTTTTCTTGTCTAATAAAAAACAGGGGTTTTTCCCAATATTAAATAGCTCAGTTATGGAAGTAAGAAAAAAGCACGTAATATGCAGTAATTAATTAACCTATATGTGCCCGGGATTATAGGACACACCCTCTTGAACTTGGGGTCGCGGGAAAGGCGGAAGGGAGAGGAACGGAAAGAGAGGCGAGAAACACAAAAACCCCCCCCCCCCCCCACCCCCCCCCCACCCCCCCCACCCCCCCCCCCCCCCCACCCCACCCCCCCACCCCCCCCCCCCCCCCAACCCCCCACCCCCCCCCACCCCAACACCCCCCAAACCACAACACCCAACCCAAACACACCCCCACCCACCACCCCCCCACCCCCCACCAAAACAACAACAAACAAACCACCACACCACCAAAAACACCCAAAAAAAAAAACCCCCCAAACAAAAGCCACCGCAACCACCCAAACCCCCCGGAAAAAAAAAAAACCCAAAAAACAACCACAACCCCAAAACCAAAAACAAACAAAAAACAACAAAAAAAAAAAAACACCCCAACCCAACCACACCCCCCACACAAAAACCCCACCCCAACCAAACCCCACCACCCCCACAAACCCACCAACCCAAAAAAAAAAAACAAAAAACAAACACAAAAAAAACCACCCCAACCACAAACCACAAACCCCACACAAACACAACCACCACCCACACCCCAACAAACCCCAAACCCCACAAAAAAAACCAAACCCACCCAAACACAAAAAAAAACCCAAAGCAAAACAACCCACACAAAAACCACCCCCCCCCAACACCACCCCCAAAACCAACAAAAAAACACAACACAAAAACACCAAAAAAAACAAACAACAAAAAACAAAAACAAAACCCCACAAACATCTCAACCCAAGAAAAAAGCCAACCAAAAAAAAAAAAAAAAAACAAACAACAAAAAACCACCACACAACCAGAAACAATCCAAACCACAGAAACAAAATCAACAAGCCAACCAAAAAAAAAAAAATCAACCACACACCCAACAAAAAAACCAAAAAAAAACAAAACAAAACAAACACCCAAACACAACACAAAACACAACAAACACAACAACACAACAAAAAAAAAAACCCCAAAAACCAACACCCCACCAAAACAAACACCAAAAAAACCCCCCAACACAACAAAAAAAACCCCACCCACACCAAAACACCACCCACCCCCCAGAAAAAGCAAACACAAACAAAAAAAAAAAAAACCAAAAAACAAAAACAAAACAAACACAAACAAAAAAAACCAAAAACCAAAACCAAAACAACAAAAAAAAACACAAACCACCAACAAACCAAAAAAACCCAAAAAAAACAACCCCAAAAACAAAAACAAAAAAAAAAACCACACAAAACCCAACCCAGCAAAAAACCAACACCAACACCCCAACACAAAAACAACAAAACCACCCACAACCAAACAAAACCCAAAACAACCCACCCAACACCAGAAAAAACCAAAAAACAAAACACAAACAAAAAGACACAAAAACAAAAAAAAAACAAAACCACAAAAAAAAAAAACAAAAAAAAAAAACAACAAAAAACCAGACAAAAGAGCCCCAGCAACAAAAACCAAAAAACCAACAAAAACAAAAACAAACCAAAACAAAACAAAAAAAAAAAAAAAAAAAAAAAAAAACAAACACCCCCCCCAAACCCCCCCCCCCCCCCCCCCAAAAAAAAAAACACAACAAAAAAACCAACAAAAAACAAACAACAAAAAACACCACACCAAACAAAACCAAACAAAAACCAAAAACAAAAACTAAAACCCATGTCCCAAACACAAAAAAAAACAACAACACCAAAACAGAAAAAAAAAAAAACAAACACAAAAAAACCACACCACACCAGAACCAAAAAACAACACCAAAAAAACCCAGAGCACACCAACCCCAACCACCCAAAAAACCCAAACAACCCACCCAAAAAACAAGAAAAAAACCACAAAAAAAACAAGCAACAACACCAACCAACCAAACAGAAAAAAAAAAAAAAAAGACAAAAAAAAACAACAAAAACACCACACCCAACACCCCCAACCCCAAACCAAAAAAACACCCCAAGTCGGGATAAGGTGGAGAGGGAGAGGGGTATACGGTAATAGGATAGTTTAAGTGCTGGAGAAAGTTTCAGTACTGAAAAAGGTTTAGAATACGGTTGACCCCGAAGGTCACTACTCATATCCACTACTTCCTGCTGATTTTGCTTGACTTTTTGGAATCTTTTTTCGCTTTCTGAAAATAGGGACATTGCATTCCCGACCAATTGAGTTAAATTGGCCACTTGTTGTTCAAGATTCGCAATTTGAGGGTTGGGTTGAGAGTTCCCCCATGACAGAGAAAGTCTCACTTCCCCCCCTGTGTGGAAGGAGGTTGGCTACATGTAGAATCTTCAGATGACTCTGTACTCAACAATTGTTCCTTAGGAAGAATCCTACAATTTTTTGTAATTCTAGTTATTTTATGCGACCCTTCATTTTCTTGGGGCGCACCACTTGCTGAGAAGAGTTCGCCTTCTTCTTCTTCTAAATTAGGGTTTCCCCCTTGATTACCCAATATTTTTACTCCCCCGAGATCTTCCCGCGAGTCGGATTGCCCCACACAACCAGCTACCCCAGCGCCCAACCGACCTTTCTTGACGGTAGTTTCCTGCGTTTGTTGACGGCGCTGTGCTTGTTCTGCTCGCTCCTTGGTTTTATCCATACGGCGCTGCTTTTCCTGCTTGGTAGCTGTGGTCGCTTTGTTTAGTTTAAGTTGTGTCTTGGTTGACACTGGGTTGCTGACAGGATCAAGATCGGTCAAACGCCAGGATAATTGGTCATCCCCCTCTAGAGTTCTAGCGGTAGTGGAGTACACAGTGTTGCCCGATAGGTTCGTAGGCATCGCCCGCGTCCCGACTGCGCTGGAACTAGGAAAATCAAATATTGGTACATTTGCTGGATCACCTGAAACATTTTGATATGCATCCTCCCTACCTGCTGACTTTTCAAGCCCAGGATCACCTACCGAACCTCGTTTTGAATTGAGACCTTGGGTTGAGTCCTTGGTTTGAGGTGGCGGTGTCTGTTGTATACTCATTTTTTAGAGGCTTTTAACCAGCATTTTTTGAAAACAAAAAGATTTACGTTTGTAATCCTTGCCTCACAAGAGATTCTAGGCGAGGGACTAAGCTCAGTACACAAATATACACAATAATATCAATATATAATAATAAAAATCCTAGATGCAAAGATTACCTCAGAGTCAGCGTTGAAAAACGTTTTTTAAAAAATTAAAAAAACGACAAGGATAAAAAGTGTCGCAGAGGGAAAAACCAAAGAAAAAATTAGCCACCATGGAAAGTAACTACAGAAAGTACCAGTTCTTTAGTTATGGGCTCCAGTTATGTAACGGACAAAAGGGGACAAGCCGGTATTGTAGGCCCTTTGTACGCTACACGAGGCACTTCTTTTCCTTGTCTAATAAAAAACAGGGGTTTTTCCCAATCAATATTAAATAGCTCAGTTATGGAAGTAAGAAAAAAGCAGGTAATATGCAGTAATTAATTAACCTATATGTGCCCGGGATTATAGGACACACACTCTTGACCTTGGGGTCAAGTCAGGATATGGTGGAGAGGGAGAGGAGTATACGGTAATAGGATAGTTTAATTGCCGGAGAAAGTTTCCAGTACTCAAAAATGGTTTAGAATGCAGAAACGCAAACTAATGAGTGTATTTTTACTATTTCTTTATGGAAATTAGAGGTATTGGGTTAGGAGAGGGAACACCGTATTTGTTTGTGTCATATAAGATATTTTTTGTGCTATGGTAGTGGTATGTGTGTGACGGTGTTAAAATCAAGTGTTTATGTAATTTTAAAACAACTTTGCGTAATGAAATGCGCAGCCGCTGAGTGGTTTGTTTACAACCGTTACACCAATAGAATTTTTTATAATTTTTACGCTACAATAACAAACCGCGTTGTGGCGAACATGTTAGTAAAATTTTGCATTAAGCACCAGTAATATTAAAATGAAAATTTTTAAGGCTTTAGCCTGAAAGACAAGTTTTAACGTGGGTTAGTTTTAACCAAAGAATAAAAGAAAACAAACAAAAAACTGAATTATACACGATAAATTACTGGTTGAGTTTTTATGTGACTAGTAGTAGAGGACTTAAGTTTTAGCGTTTGCAAAAAAGGTGAGTTTAAAAGAAATTTACTATTTTGAAAACAATCTCGAAATTAACACGGTTGAATTTGCTAAGGAAGGGCTTTGAAGACCACTTCCCGAAGGGTTTACTAAACCTCCTAACTTAGAATTTTAGCTACTTAATTTTAATTTAATTACGTGCAATTTTCTAAATAAAAAGACACCTTTACCAACTGGTTACCTCGGTGCCATTCCGCCATATAGTTATATCGTGGTCGCCAGAAATTCGTCCTAACTCATGAAAAACAATTCAGTCAGCCACTGAGTTATTTTTCCTTAACAACATTCCCTACCTAAGTTGGCCGAAACCAACTGCAGTGTGTCGGCGTCTCAGGGGTGATCATAAAAAAATATAGGTTAAAATATATATATAAATACCTACGCTGGGTCTGCCGACTTTTGGTGGGTTCCAATCCTAAGGTGTTAGATACAACAATTCAGTAACCGTAAGCGCCAAACCGTGATAAGGAACCCATTTTAATGCCCCTACACCCTACCAAGCCTTTTTACTGCTTGGAACGATTTAATTTGAAATGCGTGGCGACAAAAATTTGAATATGCTAACAACGCGTATGAAAACTGGACGGAATAGCAATATAATATTTTAGCGATTGTAATAATATATTTTACTAACCTAAACTACCACACGCTCTCCGCCACACAACATAGAAATCAATACATAAATGCTACATAAGTACAAAAATATGTTTCAAACACAATAATACAATGATTAAAATGATTTACAGAAAAATATATTAGTTATTAAAAATTGTTTTAATTTTATGTCAAATATAAAAATTGTTTATTCTTATCTTAAAAGTAGAAAGTAAAGGAGAAAAGTTACATCCGACAATAAACTGTTCCAAAAATTTATTATTCAAGTATTAAAAAATACTTAGCTATGTCTAATCTATATTGTTAGGAGTCTTTAATTTTAAACCGCTGGAACGCGTTCTAATATTATTATCAATACTTAAAAATGTATTCATATCTGCTTCAACTAAGTTATTAATTAGTTTATAACAAATTAGTGAACCATTTTGTTTTCTACGGTTGCAAGTTTCTCTGTAAGTTCAGTTCTTTTATTCTAGTTTCATAACTAACGTAAGAAAAAGAACAGTTTTGATATGAGCGCTTAGTAAACATTCTTTACACTTTTTCAAGACAATCTTTATTTATTTGAGAAAACAGATTCCAAACATAAGTTTCAAATCTTAATAAGGGTCGAATAAAAGAGGTTACTATAAGGATTTAAGTTATTTTAGTATACTAAACGTAAAAGAAACATATCGAATGAGCAAAATGCATGAAAAAATGGCGACTCTGTTTTGAGCTTTGGCTGCTATATAAACACACAATGTTGTGAAAACTTCTGATTAGAGTCAATCAATATGGCCAAATAGCGAATACATTCTTTACTTTTAATGGGTATATTGTTCAAGATATAATTAAATTTAATGTTATTGTGTCCTAGATTTAATACGTTATATTTATTTATGGCAATGTTAAGTTGCCAAGTTTTTCACATTATGGTTTCATATAAGTTTTTAGTAAATTAGTAAACCAATAAAAATCCTAAGTTCAATTATTAAATTGTTTACATTCTTTACATTCTTTTTTTATCCTCAGTAAAATTATTTCGCAAAAAATTGTGTAAACATTTATGATAATTTGAAAAAAATTAAATTCGATAATGTTTACCTGTAATGGTTTTGTATTGCATTTTTTGTGTTTTATATTTTTAAACCTGGGCTAGTATTCTGACGCGCGGTTAAAAATTATCCCGGGATAATTTTTTTTACGTGCTTAAGAATACGAGTAAAAATCAATTTTACCCAGGTTAACGTCGAAATAAAAATCAATTTTACCCAGGTTAACGTCGAAATAAATTTTTTCTATTATTTTAAGGATAAAAATTTATCCAAATCAGGAGGTGGATAAATATTTTTTCTCGTAGGATTTAATTTATTAAAAAATAAAATGCGCGGATTGACTAATCAATCTGAATATACTAATCAATCTGAATCAATCAATCTGAATATACTATTTTTTAGAAACAATAACTTTAAAAGAGCCATTCAGATATATAAAGCTTAATTCAAATGGTACAGCGTTTTGCAGAGTGCTTTATGATGAAGAAAGTTACGAACTATTTGAACAAATATTAACAGAAGATCATCAAGTAATATTTTGGTATCAACTATAACCCTAGAGTAATGTTTGGGATTAATATTAAAGACCTCACGATCAAAAACTTTAAAAAAGCTGTTTAAAATTCATTTTTTTTAATGATTTTTACCTCATGGTGTTTACAGTTATGTGTCATGTCTGAAAGTATTATTTTTGTAAGAGTAATTCGGGTTTAAACGAAAGTCATTATTTGAAAGTCAATGAAAATCTACTTTTAGATTCTTCTATAAATGTGTGGATCAATAATTTTTAATAATAAATTTTGAATTCTTGGAACCTATAGCCGTAAATAGGGGAAATTTAAGCAAAAAAAGTGAAGTTGCAAACTTCAACCTAAGCCTTAACAATTTTTTTATCTCCAAGTTTCCAACATTTTTTGGCGGCTTCAATTTTCCTGCTCGTGGCTTTAAAGGCAAAAACCCCTTACCAAATCTTGATTTTTCAATGAAAATCAAAATCTTCAGCATTAAAAACCATTTAATAAATATTGCTTTTTGCCTCTTTTTTAATATTAAACTGTCTATTCGGATGTCTATATGTAAAATCTTTTTTCTTAACGCCTGTCATTACATTTAATTATAAATTATGCATCAAGCTTGAAATATGCCTCATCAAAAACATTCTTTGTGTATTCATCTAATAAATTCCTATTTGTGTCATGAAACTGTGTTGCTCACAGTGCTTAATAGTGGATTGGTGCCGTGAACACTTATTATTTCATTGTTAAAATGTTTATAACTTTTTTGCCCCAACAAGCGGGAACCGCAGGCCATTGGTTTGTCAATATAAAAACAAAAGAAATTTCAAATGAACACAAATACTTCTTAATAAAATTAATATTCATTTTAAATTACTATATCAAAGTAGTGGTTTTAGTGATTTTATTGGCATGGCAAGCATTATGGAAAACTTACTATTTTGTTTATAAAAACAATGCATTTTTATATTAAATTAATTTTCAGCAATTGCCTCCAGTGGATCGTTCTTCATTGTTATATGATGCTTTTTCATTTTTGAAGGCTGGTTTATTGCCTGTTAACAGGGTTTTTAATCTGTTAAAATATATCCAGAATGGAAAAGAGCACCACTCATTACCATTGACTGAAGTGTTTAATCAACTTAATATAATAAAAGGATTGCTACTGGACACTGAACTCTACCAGAAATTTGAGGTGAATCAATTTATGATGCTTAAAATACAATGCAATGAATTAAATCAATGACTTCTGTCCAAAATATATAGCAAAATGAGATCAAACAGGTAACGGTACGGGGTTTTTAGAGCCACAATCAGGGAACTTGGATCCATGAAAAATTTTTGGGAACTTAGAGCCTTTAATAAGAAATTGGTTTGGGGTTAGATTTAGGTTTCGCTTAGGCTTAGGTAAACGTTTTAGTGATTTTTACTTTCGGCTCCAAGTTCCATACTTACGGCTCCACGTTCCCCACTTACTGCTCCAAGTTTCCTATTTTTGCCTCCAAGTTCCAGCTTTAAGTTCGCAAGGCTCCATCGACCCTAAATCACAGGTAACTCCGTGTAAACCTTGGTTCATACTTTGTCCAAAGTGTCTAGAAGAAACTCAAAAGGTCAATTGGAGCTCATTTAAAGGCATTTTTTAAGTTTTTATTATATTTTTGGAATTTTGACCAAAAACAATGTTTTAAAATTTTTTGAAATGTAAAAAACCGCTCTTAAATAACCCACAAAAATTAACTTTTAAATTTCGTTTTTGGACACTTTGAACGATATATTCACTGGACTTCAGAAATAACCATAAATAGGAAAATTGGAAAAAACTGGGGATTTTAAGACGTTGCAAATTATTTCCTCCGAAAGGGAAAGAACAAATCTGTAGTCAGCAAGGCGAGAAATTTTCCGAAAAATGCTTGTCAAGTCGAATGAAAGACGTTGACTAGTCACAAATATTGTTATCAAGTGGCGGCAATTTCAAGATTGTCAAAGATTGCTGTGAGCAAAGTTAGTTTTAATGCAATCCGACTACTGTTTATATTTCTTCTGACTATATAATTTACATACCCCAAAATTATATCGTCCTTTTTTTCTATTATTTTTTGGAAAATTTTTAATTCTTACGTATGTATTTTCGCATTTAGAATTTTCAAAGGTCGCTGGTTAAGCCTCTGTACTCGGAAATTAATGGAGCTTGGGAAAATATGTCATTGGATCACCCAACACGGCGATTGCAAATTGCTGTTATAAACGAGGCCTGCCGTCTTGAAATTCCCCATTGTATTGACAAAGGAAAATCTTTGTTTCAAACGTGGCTTAAAAATGAAAGCGCGTAAGTTAAAGGAGCACTGTCACAAATCAAATTCCTATATCGCCCGAAACGAACTGCTCCTTTAATACCAAACCTACCTAACTCAAATTCAGGATTTGGAGTGCTCCACTACAAGGCTACAACATTTTTATAATTCAGCTCGATTGTTTCAGTATTAAAGGAGCAGTCCGGGTTGGGCGATATAGGATTTTGATTTGTGACAGTGCTCCTTTAATGTGTATTTTAATTCATTTTTAGTTTTCGATTCTGTGTTTTTTATGATATCTGAAATTTGAGTAGACGATCTTTAGTGGGAATTTTAAGAGACGGAAAGATTTTAGAATTTTAAAAAATATATTGGTTTAGTGCTAAGGCTAATGTATTAGTATACGTTTCCGATTTTACATTTTATTTCATCCTTTGCTGTGATATCCTTGCTTTTGCCTCTAAGTTCTTTATTTTGGCTTCAAGTGCCAGCTAAAAATTTGCTTGGCTCTAAATTCCCAAATTTAAATTTATCTCACAGCAAAGCCCAGAAAGTTATCTCCGCACCATTTGAGAAGACCAATGACGTAAAATTAAATTCGATGCTCTTTTATCGATAATATAATTAATTAATAATTAAAACTTTGAAAAAGAACCAGGTCGCAGTTTTTAACCGGTTTGTTAAAAAAACTTATCAATCAATAAGGAAAAATTCCAGACCTGGTAACGCTAAGCAATCTAAATTTTTACCTCAATAACTTTGTCGCATTCATATACAAATGACATTTTTGCCATGCGTAACGTTATGTAATGAACTGCGCATGGTTAGATGATCGTCATGTACTAATCTTGATTTATTTACTTGATTTTTAAAATTTTGTATGTATTTAGTTTAGGGTGACCACAATAGTCAGTGACCGAAAATAAGGCTATTCCAATTCGAGTCAGTTACCCTAATACACTAAAAATGTAAACACATAATGCCCCATTTTTTTCTAATTTTAGATTGTCTGTGTTTATATTTTTGGTGTTTAAAATCTTCCCAAACAAATTTTTTGCACCAAAAACTTTTAGGCGGGCGGATTGTACAAGAAAGAAAACAAAAAAGATCAAAAAAATTAAAAATAATTTCAAACAATATTACAAAAAATAGCGGTCAAAAATTTTAAAATAATTTTCAAAAACTTACAAGTTATATTTTTCAGTTGTTATTTTAATTACAGACGAATTATTTAATCAAAAAATTACTATTGAAAATATATTTGTCTTTACAGCTGTAGGTAGTACAAAATTTTAGTTGATTAATTGTTTCATAAATTTGGAAAAAAAACTTTTTAATATGTTTTTAGCGTGAATGTGGATTTAAAACCGCTTGTAATAAGTCTCGGTGTAAAATACAGTAAAGGTACCCAAACTTGGGAAGAAATTTTTAAACGGTACAGCTCCAGTGTGAAACCCTCAGAACAGTATACTTTTCTCGGTGCGCTCTCCAGCACGAGAAATCCTTGGCTGCTTAATCGGTATTTTCAATTAATCTTTATTTCTAAATTTCGGCTGTGGGGTGATAAAATTAAAATATCTAAGGTCTAATAAACTGGTAAGTTAGTTAGTTATTTTTAATACCTACCTAACACTTTTTTTCACAATAAAATAAGTTATCTGCTTGATCCTTGAATATCTCACGTAAAGTGAAATTGAAGTCTGGAAAATGGTGTTCGCAACGGGAGAGGGACACGAGTGTCCCGAGACACGAGAGTCCGGAGATAGGAGAGTTTCGCAGCTGTGCAGATGCGACACGGAGTCCCGAGACACGAGAGTCCCGGCAACGATGCATTTAAAAAATCAATAATATGACGCTGTAGTATATTATTCTTACTAAATCTTATATATGTATTTTTCTGTTGATGTTTCAATTTATTTTTATTTTGTTAAAACTTTTTAAAGAGATATACTGCATGTTCATTATTACTAAATCGCAAAAAAAGTTTTATTAATACATTTTACTATTATTAACACAATAAGTAATTCTTTGGTTAATGTGATGATATTGAGTTTAGTTGAACTATGATACATAACTGACCAGAAGAACATTTGATTACTATAATTTTTTGGCTAAAAGCCCCACCCACATCGCGGGATTTGTGAGAAGTGTGGCCAATGTAACATGAGTAAACAAAAAAAAATTTTTATTAGACTAAAATTATGATAGGTGGATTTGAGAGACAATGACATAATTTAATGTAAAGGAATGCCAATTATTTTAAAATGACAAAGAAGAATAAAAAAAAAACCCGAAACAGTGCAAGGTAAAGTGGAAAAGTGTTGTAAAAGGGTTGTAAAAGTGGAATATGTTTGTGCGGTTAGGAATACGATATGTTTGACATAAAGCTAAGCAAAATTTATGTATGTATATAGAGTGCCGTACTATAACGAGTTACATAGCGCCCACCAATTAAGATAGCGTGAAAATAAATGATACTCTGCACCGTGTTAATAAACAAAAAAAAATTAAAAATAAAACAAAGCGTTTGATCCGTCTTTTGTCCAGTAATTGCAAGAAAAATACACTATTGTGACTCAGCAGAGCATCGGCTTTCAAACAATTTTTATACTTCTATACTTTCTTCAATTTAAATGATTAGATAATATAATTAAAATGGTATGCGTAAGTTTCGCTTTTACGTTTCGTCTTTAAACACCTTGTCTTCGGAACACTCGTTTTTTGGCGCAATTTTGTGAACGTACTTTTCAAAGACGAGTTCACTCAAACAAAAAATATTTGTCGCGCGAATAAAAATATTCTCATAATACAGTTTGCTTGATTTTTAGGTTTTATATCCACGGTCTTAGTGGCAAAAACTTTGTTTTTTACAGTTGTCTTTTTTTAAAGGTTTTAACTACACCAAAAACCCAAAAAAATATTTTTTGAACTGATATATTCAATTACCGATTTATTTTTTTTATTTATCAGAAATAATTATTATATTTAAATCGAAATTATATGCGCGGCCGTTTGCTATAATAAAATCTTTTTAGTGTTACAGTAAGCACCTAGAGTCAGATTTGGAGAACGAAAGAATATCCAAGGTTACATATTTCAATAAAAAATTTAAAAAATTGTACCCATTTACTTGACGTATTAAATAAAATTATTAGATGGTTTGATACAACCTAAAAAGGACAGACATACATATAATACATATATACATACAATCTCCATGAGGTCACGGTTTTTTTAAGCAAACACGTTAAACGTTATTTAACAATTCCCAAATTTCGATTCTCAGTTATCTTTTTTTTTGTTTTTTAACTCAGCTTGCACATTTAATATATAGTTATATATAATATAAGTATAGTGTTGAAAACATAAAAAACTATCATTATTCACTCTTGAAATATTTGTAACTAAACTAATTATACTTTTATTTTATTTGTGATTTTAATTTATTTTTTTGAAGCTAACAGCTTGTTTGGTACAATATTTACAATTTATTTAAGTTTAAAACCAATGTTTAATTACGCTAACACCCAAACAGTTTCGCCACAAATAAGATGCTTTATTGACGGGAGCACGGGACTCTCGTGTCTCGGGACTTTCGTGTCGCACCCGCAAAACTTCGGGACTCTCGTGTCTCGGGACGGTCGTGTCGCAGATTCGTTCGCAACTCACCCGCAAAACTTTGGGACTCTCGTGTCTCGGGATGGTCGTGTCGCAGATTTGTTCGCAACTGTTTACTCTTAATTATTTTGTTGGAAAAATGCGCAAGAAAATACTGAACGTACAATCTATTATACTAAAGGACCAATCAGCGCTTGCTAATCACATTTATTTAAAGTAAACGACACCGTATGCAAATTATTTACTATGCGAAATTCATAAATTGACTAGGAAAACTTTTAGTTTGTCTCGTGCAAGAAAAATATCAGAAATTTTTACGTTTTTTTAATAGATCGGCTCATTTGATCAGTAGATAGATTGTTTATATACTTAATTCACTCACAAATTTTTTATTATATCATTAATTTGGGCCCCGCAAAAAAAATATTAGATTTTTTCAATTGTAAAAACGGAAATGAATATCATAAAACTGATCAAAAACATTGTACTTGATTAATTAATGATTACGTGATTTAGGGTCCTGCATAATAAATATCCATCATGTTTTTTAACCCTGCAATAGTTGGCTGAATAAAATTTTTTCGATCTAAAATGTTAGTCAATCATTATATATTTATTAATGAGTATATTAATAATAATTAATCTTTTTAACACAATCATTTTTGATGCTAAAAAATGTGGTATGATTTTCTTTATTTGTCTATTTGCTAAAGTTTTTTAAAATTATTATCGAAATAATCTTAAATGTGAATTCTAGACATAATTTATTTAATGTTTAATGAATTGATTTAATCAATTAGAACTGAATTATTGGCAAATTTTTTTATTATGACATAGTTTTGAGTCCCGCATATTTTATTTGTTTATCTGATTTTATTCTAATTGACATAAAATTTGGTAAAGAAATCGCAACAATTTATGCTTAATCGACTAATTTTAAATGTTTTGAAAAATTACTTACGTTTTATATTTATCATAAGATCTTTCGATCAATTCTTAGATCATCGTCGGTCAAAATATCTGAAAAATTTGTTTGTAGTGGTTGTAAAACCACATACTGTGGATCTACTACCAGTCACCTAAACACTAGATTAGCAGAACATATTGGTGTTTCATCTAAAATTGGAAAAAATAGTATCAAAAGCATCAGCCATTTTTTATCATATTTTAGTTTTTAGTCAATTAAAAACTACACCTAACTTGTCTAGTTTTACCATTTTAGCGTCGGCTTCAAGTATTATTGTTTAAAACTTAAAAAAAGTTTTTGTATTTGTAGGGATAAGCCTGTTGTAAATAAAAACATTCCTAGCGCTGAGTTATTTTGTTTTTAGGTTAGGTTTTAAACGTCTATATTTTTAGTTCATGTTTTTGCACACGTATTGTAGTCATTAAAAAGATTTTACATATATTTTTTCTAATTTTATATTTCTACTTATCAGGGAAGAGCGCGGAGCGCTCTTTCCCTTATATTAAATGGGTTAAGTCACTGCGCGGTTAACCGTTGTTGATGGCGTCATCGAAATCAACAAAACCTTTAATAGTTTTTTAGCCAATTAAAAATCTAAACATTTTACATAACTAAAATATTACCCATATTTTTCTGATATTAAAAACCTAAAAACTTTTGCTAAACATACCTGAATTTCATACTAATAAGCTTAATTTGCTTAACTTTTTTTTGTTTTTTTTTTTTTTTTGGGGTCCCCCAAAAATTTTTTCCTGTGGTAAATATTTGGAGCTGATTTTTTGCACGTAGATGCTAAATTGCCCCCTCACCTGAATTTCATTCTCGAATATGCTCTATTGCCCGTAGTTAAACCTCTGTTCATGTGAAAAACGACCAGTTTTTTTCCAAGTTACGCATTAGGTACTGGGGTACTTGTGTGACACTTTTTTTCCTTACTGAATTACATATTAAGTAACTTCATTCAGTAATACACATTCTCTTGTGGTTATTTTTTTGGTTTAAATTATGATTCCTTACCTTTTTATAAAAATTACTAATTTTCAACGGAAAGAGCGAAAAAATATCCTTACCACTAATTAGCAGCCATATGGCAACAATAAAAATATTTAAAAAAATAAAATGAAATAAATCTTGGGTGACGTGTGAGCGCTGCGGGGTACAATGTTTCAATAGACGGAAATTTATCAAAATCGAAACAGAAAAAACTCTTTTTTATATGGAATACTATGAAGCTACAATCACTTCAAAAATTTAATGCGAGAAAAGACTAGTCTGGGTAACCTCGTAAAATTGTATGGAACCTGGAAAAACCATTTACAATGGTGTGGTTTTGTTGTTTAAAAATAAACCATCAATCTAGAAAAATCAAGCACAAAACAAAAGTCCAAATATATGGTTTTTTCAGGTTCCATACAATTTTACGGAGTTACCCAGACTTAATTTTTGTATAGTATACTGCTTAAAATTACATTGAAGTTTTGGATATGAAAATAGTTGTATTCATATCATGAGGAGACCATGACGTTTCTTTTAAAATGAGTAATTTTTTTAATGTTTTATATCTTTAATAAATGACATTGAATTCAATGCATTAAAAGGCGGAAATTCTAGCAAAAAACGAAACAAAGTTTCGAAAAAAAGCCTTATATTAAATGGAATAGTATAAAGCTACATAAGTCTAAAAACTAAATGCCAGAAAAGACTAAAACAAGTCTCTTTAAAACCTGTAAATTAATAACAAATTTTGTGAAATTTTCAGAAAAACAAAACCGAATAAAAACAATACGTGTAAAAGCTTTAGTTTGCGTTTTTTAACCATTAATAAAACTTAATTCACATAAATTTCTCACAAAATGGATTAACTTTTACATGAGTTAACCAGCTGTAAATACCACAGTATTAGTTAAGTCACACGTCGTCAAAACGATACAAAAAAGTATAACACAAGCGTCACAGTAACCATGAAAAATTTCTGTCAAAATAAGTTATCGCATTGCGCATTAAATTTTGTAATTTATCATTATTTTCGTATAAAGCAAAACGTACCGCCATATTAACGGCTTTTTAAAATCAAATATCAAGTTTTAAGTCCGAAAAACATTGAAAAATTCAGATTTAATATAAGGCGACTTTTTCTTTAATGTTTCTATTTATTACATAAAACAAATTAGCTGTCAATGTATTTGTCAAATTAAAAGTATTGTATTGTATTGTTTTTATTCGGTTTTGTTTTTGTGAAAACTTCACAAAATCTGTTATTAATTTACAGGTTTTAAAGAGACTTGTTTTAGTCTTTTCTGGCATTTAGTTTTTAGACTTATGTAGCTTTATACTATTCCATTTAATATAAGGCTTTTTTTCGAAACTTTGTTTCGTCTTTTGCTAGAATATTTATTTTATATTTAATTTATACATGTTACAGTTTCTAGAATTATCTACGTTTTTACTTTTTTCCCTTCTTTAGAGTATTTATAAGTAATATTTATAATATATTTTTGCCGATTTTATGGTTTTATTATATATTTTTGTATCTTATTGTAACGTTCAATTACCATTACAAATATTATATGTTTCGCAGATATTTTAACCGGCGG